>RJVU01071502.1:7542668-7566559 GCA_003731715.1 Anabarilius grahami
ATAAAACAACATAAAACATAATAAAATAATTAAAAATGAAAATAATTAAAAAATATTTTGTATTTTAATATAATATAATATAGCAAATACGGCAAATCATATTAGAATGATTTCTGAAGGATCACGTGACACTGAAGACTGGAGTAATGATGCTGAAAATTCAGCTTTGATCACAGGAATAAATTATATTTTACAATATATTCACATAGAAAACAGATATTTTAAATTGTAATAATATATCAGAATATTACTGTTTTTACTGTTTTTGATCAAATACCTGCAGCCTTATTGAACATTAGAGAAATCTTTCAAAAACATAAATAAATCTTACAGACCCCCACTTTTGAACAGTTGTGTAATTTCTAAAAAAAAAAAAAGACAATTGATTTATGTTGTTTAATTGTCAATGCTTAGAGCCCTTAAAAAAAGTCTTTATGAAGAAAATGGAATGGAAAAATACTTGTGGAACCAAAGCCACTGAACAAGTTGTGCTCTAATCGACATATATATTTTTAAAAAATGCACAATTTGGCATAAATGTTCAGCTTGGTGGAAAAAAACATTTTCCCTTTTTTCCGACACCCATTATCTCTGAGGATGCAAATAAAAAAGCTTGGGCACATGGAATATCCCTCGAGCGACGGAAGAAACAGGGTCTTTACGTAGTTGTTTTGAGTTCCATCAAGCCACAAATGGACGTTCTTCACTGCTTTTTCCATTTCACAACGCCTGACTGCTAAAAAACACACAAAAGCTATTTGACTGGGCCAGTCCTGCCAAACATGTAAAAACACCACCTCCAGCTGAGCCGACAGCATTCAATCAAGCAGTTTTTAGACATCTGTTTTAGCCACTTAAGGTCACTAAAGACATTCTTCCAAATGATAAAGTGCCATTACCACCCAAACTACAAAGAGGCCAATGCAGATGCCATTCTTCTATGGGTCAAGCCTTTTGGATTCCTCTCTGTGAATATCCAACGCTGATCTGGTCGGCTTTAAAGTATCAAGACAAACAAGAGCTCTGTTCCAAAATCTAGTGAACTACCACTTCTCAGCCATCTCTTAAAATACACAGTCTGATAAATGAATAACACCTCAGTAATCAGAACCTCCATGGAGTTTAGTTTCCAGTCATATTTCGTTCTCGTTTAAGAAAAACAAAGTGAAAAGGGTCAGAGAGTGAGTGATGATATTGATGAACGGTTGGGCATCACATCTGTCAGCCTGTGTTCTCATATCTGTTCCAAAGCCTGGATTGCACGTTAACAGGTTGGCTGCACTTCATACAAAACACTGAAACGGTCAATGTGCAAAACGAGGGGCAAGTGGACAAACAGCACGCAGCCTTCATGCAAACGTGTGTATCGCACACGAACGGTTTGGATTCTGTTCAAATTCTTGCAGGGATCTTTTAAACAGAGGCTAACGGGCCTGTCAAGCCAAGGACTGGAATTAATGCAACCTTCATCTTGAAGGGATAGTTCACACACACAAAAAAGTAAATTTCTTTCTTTAAAGGATTAGTTCACTTCAGAATTAAAATTTCCTGATAATTTACTCACCTCCATGTCATCCAAGATGTCTTTCTTTCTTCAGTCGAAAAGAAATTAAGGTTTTTGAGGAAAACATTCCAGGATTTTTCTCCATATAGTGGACTTCACTGGGGTTCAATGGGTTGAAGGTCCAAATGTCAGTTTCAGTGCAGCTTCAAAGAGCTCTACATGATCCCAGACGAGGAATAAGAGTCTAATCTAGAGAAACCGTCATCATCTTCTAAAAGAAAAAAATATATATATACTTTTTAACCACAAATGCTCGTCTTGAACTGTGCTGCAATGCGCCACGCATTACGTAATCATGTTGGAAAGGTCACGCGTGACGTAGGCGGAAATACCGATCCAGTGTTTATAAATCGATGACACTGACATTTGGACCTTCAACCCGTTGAACCTCAGTGAAGTCCAATATATGGAGAAAAATCCTGGAATGTTTTCCTCAAAAACTTTAATTTCTTTTCGACTGAAGAAAGAAAGACATCTTGGATGACATGGGGGTGAGTAAACTATCAGGACATTTTAATTCTGAAGTGAACTAATCTTTTAATTGATGAAAACAAGAACAAATTTTGATATTGATAGCCACAAATGGAAAAGAAGAGATTGGAAAGTCTGCTAAACATCTTCATTTGTGTTCCAAGGAAGAAAGAACATCATACAGGTTTGGAACGACATCTTTGACATACATCTTTGGGTGAACTATCCCTTTAAAACCCTGGAGAGTGAATATATCACTCGCAATCTGTTATATGTCTGTGTTCATATGTGTAATCAATGAACTGAGCACCACACATGTGAAAACACGTAACAAGCTCGTACTTATACCGACCTCAGTGAAAACGCCTGCGATCCCGGCTTGGCACGAGCCATGTTCTTCCCCATAGGTCTTCTTATGGTCTGTGAGAGTGAGTAGGGGGAGAGAGAGAGGAAGGAAAAAAACAACAGACCACAAATGATTTCGCTGTGAGCCTGAGCCAGCATTTACTGGAGTTCTTCCGACATTCCATATGGAGTTAGTCAAAGTCCCAACTCTATCCAAGAGGAATCTGGGGGCCGAGAGACAGACTGAGAACGACCTAACAGCACCGCGTTCAACAAAAGCTCACACTCTGGAGGGCTTTGAGAAAGGGGGGATTGCTGTGCTCTCCGGTTACAGAAAATATTGGGCTTGGATCTCCCCATAATGCACTGCACACACATAGAAGGCCCCCAATACCAACTCATTGGAGTCAGGAAAAGATATGGAAGGAAATAAATAACTCAGGAGCTGAACAGGGAAACAAATTCAGATCAAGAATCTGTGCACCCTCCCTCGCTTTTTCCGCAGCAAATCAAAACATCTTGTAAAATACGAGGAATCCTACTGGGATGATGAAATGTAATGCTGATGGTGGTGCTGAATTTAATATACTACAATAACATATGTCAAATGTATAATATGTGATGGGGGGAGTGATAAACAGTGAGTGCTAGCCAGTTCTGATATTGACAGCTGGTGATTGGCACCCTTAAAGAAATGCTCCAGGTTCAATACAAGTTCATTTTTGTGGCATATAATAAAGGATATAAGATATAAAAATAAGGAAAACATAGTAATGCACTTGAAATTCTGTGGGGTAAAGTACTGCACTGGAATGAAAATGAAAATATTTGCTATTTTGAAAGTCTATAACTAAGGACTGTGCCCTTAGAGGCGCCGGTGCGATCACTTGCACTTAAAATACGCCCGTAATTTTTGGTCATGCAGATAAGAGTAATACATCTTATGAATATGTGAAGAGTCTAATTTTATTTGTGCACTCACAATAACAACAAAAAGTTGTGCTTTTGTAAAATAATGAAATCAAGTCAGCATTGTCGACTTAATCTCTGCAACTGAAAATAGAGAAAATACTAATTTATCAATAAATTATTAAAACGTTAAAGAAATCTTGCTGTTTTTCCCTGATGCATTCATAATCATCATGACAAGCTTTATGTGTGCGCTTGAGTGCTGATTAGGCTATGTAGACATCAAAGGCTCTTTATTATGATTTATATTGTTTATTAATAAACGTGCGATTAGTCGACTATCACCTAAAATGAACAACTACTAGTCGACCAGAAAAATCTTTAGTCAAGGGCAGCCCTAGTGGGAAGTATTTAAATTACTCTTTGTTATAAACTACAGGTATCAGATCAAACAGTGCTGATGTGGAAACCAGGAGAAATATTGTGCCATGAATGAACAAGTTATATGAGGCTCTCCAGTGAGTAACGCTTACTGTGACCATGGTCGCAGAAACAGTTTTTACATTATTAATTTCAGGCTTCATGCAAACTTTTGGGAGCGAAATTCAAGCACTTTTCAAGGACTTTTTCACACTTTTTTCAGCACTTCAAATCTCTAAATATGATCCGATTTTAATGTTATTTTAAAAGTTTAAAGATGAAGGAACACTTTGTGGCAAACAAACTTATTTAAAAAGACATGAAATTAGACCAGTAGATGGCGGCAGAGGAGCACTTATTTGGCTTATTAGCCATTTCCACTCCCTAATATATGGGGAAAAGTAGGAAAAGTCTCATGAAAAACAAAAACTTTATTTCAAATTGTGACTGAATTACACAGAAAGCAAGTAAAGAGCTCTTATTTTATAATCACTGAAGCTGTCGGTCAGTTCAGTATGGTACATTTAATAAGAGTAGAATATTTTTCAATTTTTCCCTATAAAAAGGTTTTTGCATGTTACTGTTTTGAATAAAAGTTAATTTTATCTACATATCAATTTTTTTTTTTTTTTTACGGTCACATTTCCGATAAATAAACATGTAATATTATAAGTAACTGCACTTATTAATGCAAAACAATAGTAATATGATTAAATGACCTTTATGATTAAAGCACCCAACGCCACCTTCTGTAGATCTCAAATGTTAGTCTGGAGCCCTAATAATATTACGCCACAAATTCAGGTAAATCTGATAAAGTGATGAAACCTGAACATTTCTTTAACAAGCACGTATTGGTCATGGTATCATGGTATTATGTTTTTTGGATTTGGTACAATGGTGACATCATGGTTTTTTGGCCATAATGTTTGCTGTAGAAAGTCTAAACCATCCCTTAGCTTGATGTGTAAAAAGTCAAATATTTAATCTGCATAACCCTGAATGTGTCCTCCAAATTCCCAGGTGCTGCGCCCTGCCTGACAGGTCATATTTCTCTCCACCAGAGTCTGGAAGTGTGCTGCTTCTTTATGATTCTGGAGGTGCCAGCGCTCTGATGCCAGACAACATCACTCTGAGGTTTTGGAGGAAGTTCAGGGCGCCATAACTCATTGTGAAGCCCGTTGAGAACACGTGCCACAATAAACAGTGTCATCTTTCCAACTTGTTCTGAGGGTTCAAGGCTCGGACTTGGCCATCGCTGCTGTAGCCTGCTTTAGTTGGGTGTTTGCTGGACTTCTAGTATGATGAAGACCAGAACTTCTCCAAACTATACCTCACGATACAATATACAATGTCATACATATCCAAGATTCAATATAAATTGCAACATCACAACTGAACCACAATTTCAACAGGCATGTGAAGTAAATAAGCAAGATGAGTTTTCAATCTCTCTCACGCGGTTCATTTCACTTTAGTCCATTATGGCGCCTCATGGAAGCGGCTCTGACCACACTGAGAAACAGTTTCAGCTCATTTAGACCTGCTTCTCCATTAATTGGACTGTGGTGCAATCATGGTAATACTTGGGGTTAGAGGTTTGCTCAAATTACTAGATTTAAGTGTTATTCATAATAGTAACAGCGATGTTTGCTTTAGCAATTAGCACTAACGCATACTCTCGTTGCGGAATAACAGGAAGATCCCCATCAATGATCCTGATAAGCACTTTAGATCACTTGATTTAGAGAATTGATACTACTGATACACTGAATGTAACTTTGAAATCGCTGGTACATTTAAGAGACAAGTGTTAAAGGCACACTATGCAATTTTTGCCACTAGAGGTCGCTTATTCAAAACAAAGGCGTAGCTTGAGATTGTACTGCACTGGGAGATGTTGTCTTAGCCTCACAGCCGGTCAAAAAGAATTGGGACGGGACTCGGGCAGAAATCATGTTCATGGATGAGATTATTAACGTTACTGTAGTATGAAGCAGAGCAGGATGAGGAACGAGGCTGCTGGAGCATTTACTAATGATACGAGCGCGACACAATAAATGATGGATGGCTTGTGTTGATAAATGGCATGCAATTCATTTTAAAACATTGTATGATGGAGAAAATGCTATATTACTGTTACTAAAAATAAAGCTGCATCCGATTACGCTATGTTAGCCACTTGAAAAAATAGTGTTTTTCTCTGAGGCATGGTGAAAACAAGAAAATCAAGAAAACGAGATTATTTAAGTTAAATGCAAGTGATCGCGCCGGCGCCTCCATGTCATGCAGTGACATTGCCTATTGTCAAATATTTGAAGATGTTTTGTCGTTTATTATGTCAATTGATCTATAAAGCGCAATGCGCCAGTGTCAACGCCAGCCAAAGTGCGAAAGCACATTTGAATTTAGCAGTGAACGTTCTGATCTTACTGGTGGTGTTGTACACTTCAAAGGGTTCAAATCGATTGCCTTTCATATTTTGAATTATATGGACATTCTAACTGAATTTTATAGGTTATTTCATGCAGTGAGTTGTTGACCTGCGTCATATTCATCATCAGTCAACTGAATGAATAGCAGATGACCTATGTAGGTCTGGGGGCGGGGCAAGCGTGTTAAAAGCATTAAAAAATTATTATTTTCCGTAATTAATTAATCTAATTAACGAGTTAAACTCCCAGCCCTAGTAAGTACACAAGTCAACAAAATATATAACATTGTTCTAGTGGTTTTTGGATATTTTAGTCCAAAAATCTTACATATTGTGCCTTTAACTAATGTGTGTTAACTGAAATAAAATTAAATATAAATATTAGATGAAAAGCTTAAACTTAAAAAATGTCAAAGAAAATGAGAAAAGGTGCCTTGGCAACTACATGAATAATTAAATAAGTTTAAGTAAAAAATACTGAATCTAAAAAAGAAATAAAAATAAATTAAAGCTAAACAGAAATATTAAAAACTAATAAAAAACAAAACAAAAGCACATAATAAAATAAATTAAGGCTAAAATAGAATTTTAAAAAACAACAACAACAAGTAATAAAACTGGCAAAAGTACATAAAATGTGAAACTGAAATGAAAAAACGGACAAATTGTTTAAATCTAATTATATAAATAATACTATTAAGGAGAATTGAAGTGGTAGAGAGCGAGTCGTACCTTCATAACACGGTATGAGAGGCTGTGATTTGCCCTGCAGAGTGGCTGGGATGATGGAGCAGTATCCGTGGGGAAGAATATACTCCGATTCATAATATACATTCTTCCAGCGGTGAGCGCAGGCCTGCAGACAATGAAAGAACAAGATGAGGGATGACAGATGATGACTATAGACGTTAGTCAGGGTAAACAGCATGTTTAATTTGACATGAAACACAGGTACAAGTACAACCCATTGACCAGACTCTATCCCTTACAGATTAATTTACATCTAATTAAATATATTGTCTACCATGACTAGGGTGTGTATATATAGCACACACATCAGATCTGAAATTGCATCATCATCATCATCATCATCATCATCATCATGGTAATTGCACCAAGAAACAAACAGGATACACAGACAAAGCTTCTTCTTTGTCTTCTTTCCAGTGCCAAATTAATTTCTGAGACAAAACCAGAACACAGAGCCAAGCCTGGCCACGGCTGTGGATCTAATATGTGCACTGAGAGGGGGTTGTTGGTTTTAGAAAGCTGAGCATCTTCATTCAAACATCTCTGATCTCTGGAACAACAGAAGCGCTCAAGGCTGTGAAGCCAGCCAGAGAGCAGAGAGACTCTGAGAGAGAACAGACAAAGAGAAGGCAAAAGGGTCATAGACAGAGGACACTAAAGTAGCTGCATTTCCTGAAGGAAATGCCTGAAGGAAGTTCTTGCGAGGCAGAATCGTGTTAAAGTTTTGTGGACTGTTACAGAAACCCTAATAATCCATGCAATAACATTTTTTTAGTATTTTCCTCATGATTCAAACATAACAGATTTTTTTTTATTTTTTTTTATGGTGATCTTGACTTAATTATCTCATAGGGAAAAAACTAGGGTCACACAAATGTATTTATATAGTAAATTTCAAAGTAAAAACACGTTAACACATTAAACACCTTTCCAGAAGAGGGCGGAGCTTTAACAGCTCAACAACAACAAAGCTGGAGAATCTCACGCAGCCAAAATGACGAAAGTGTTCAGCCTTACATTGTTCAAACCAGAGTCGACACTGATGGAGAGACTCAGAAGTTACAACTTTTAGAATGAAACTGGACGTTTCTGAATGGTTAGTGGATAAATTCATGTAGTTGCTGTGGAGTTGATTCAACTCATCCACTAGCATGTGCCGTCATGTTATTCTTTTGTGCAAATCCAGCGTTGAGTTGACCCTCGTTTGGCGTAAAATGACGGCATGTCAACAACACTCTACTACAACAACTCTTCCTCTTCTCTAAAGCAGCCCAACATGGCCCCGCCCCCTTTGTTGTGTGTTCTCGGGAGTGGGGTTTATGTACATTTTAGGATTAGTGATGTCACCAACCCAGGTAAAACCTTGTTGTAGTTTCTACCAGCCATTTGTTGTAGTCCTAAAAAAGTGATTTCTGTAAAAGAAAATATCTCCCTTTGCATTGAACTTTGAGCGTCGTAACTTTGCAGATGTTGTTTATGCTCAAACAGCAACATTACACACTAACTAAAGTTAAAAAAGTGAAATCATAATCAACCACCCCTTTAATATACATGTTCTTACACTATTTCCTAACCAGATGCGATGTGACACGATTCCGACGACAAACAATTTGTCTGTCCACACCAGACGCAACGCATCTATTAGACGTGATAAAGTCAATCAAAAACCTCAGAAGAGCGTGTGGGTGGGCTCTCTCAGCAAGCTCCCGCCACTCGCAACGAAATGGTTAAGTGCATACTCAAATTCATGAATATTACGCCCTTTTAACATTATTAAAAATACATATTGAGTTACTGAAACAATCTTTGTCATAGAATACACTTGTCTGTTCACAATGAGTTGACAGTTTGAACGTTCTTGTTTCCTTTTTTTTATTTTGAAGATCTGAGGTGACACACAAGACACACAAAATGATACTCAAACTCACATTAGACGCTTTTAACTTAAAATGAAGCACATAAACAGCACCTGAGATTATCACTGTCATACTTTTTGTTGTTCCAGCCGCGATTGTCCGCGAAAAATCATTGTGTCGCGGTGTCACATCTGGTTAGGACACGATGTTAGGGCTCTTTCTTCGATTCTCAGTAAGTAAGTTGTCACATCAGAGCTGTTTTTCTGCTGTCATGACACACATCTTGCTTTCTAAAATGGTCATTAATATTCATGTCCGTAGCACAAACTGTTCACACTGGAAAGTCTAGAAATAGAAATAGAAACAGTGATACTTGTCTTAACAAACACCACTAACTAAAACAAGCCATGCGAACAGAATTCTGCTTTCAAAGAGTCATTATAAAACAGCAACAACATGGAAATGTTCACGCAAACCCCTGCCATCAACAATCTAAAACAATCTCTCTGTTTTGCTCATTAATACAGTCCCATATAACCGTATGCCACAAACTTTCCTTTCCCTATTTTATTTAGAGTCAAATCCCTCAGCTCAGGATTGTGGACTGGAGAAACCAAATTCCCTCCAAAGCACAGTTCAGCTTCCTGTTTCTCCATGCTGGAACTGGCTCTTACACAGTCCATTGAGATAAACAACCGAGTTAAAGATATTACAGCCACACAGATTCATACAAATGCTCACACATGATGTCAGATGACTATCTGGCACTAGTTTGTTGTGTTGAGAAACACTGCTAGTCTGTTTGACTGTGTCGGAGCCTAAAGCAGCTCGCTCTACTGTGCTGGCAGCGCTTCCACTATCATCAAAACTTAAAAATTCGATAACCATCTCAACTGAACGTCAATAAAACAGCCTCAGCCTTTCAAATGACAACCAAAGGAACAAACTCCAACATATTCCCTGGCAGCCAGCATTGGGAAACACACAGGACAGACATAATGAAACACGTAATGCTTAACTAAAACAGGAACGAGTTTGAGTATGCTTTTTCTCCTCAGAGACTCTGAGTCACCGTGGATCATCATGTTTCTGCTCATGCTGAGAGCTGATTTGTTGAGTGAAGGACGCCACATCTGCCCAACAGCTCTCTTACATGAATTAAGTGTAAACGTGACTCCCTTCAAATGCAGCTATTTGTTGCGGTGGGACACACACTGTAAACACATGCATCTATAAAGAACCTGTCAAAGTGCTTTCAGATTATAAGTAAAATATGTTTTGTATGCACACAGCTTTCATTGCAAAGTACATTTGACTATTAGTGTTCAAATGTTTGGAGTAGGTAAGACCAAAGTCCCTTTAAGACAAGTAATTTAACTCGGCGGCCATCTTTGAAACGCCTCTCGTGCGTGCAACTCCTTTCTCTTTGAATGGGAAAACATCAAATTCTCCAAAGCTGTTCGATTAAATTTCATATTTGAAATCACCAATGAAATCTGACAACAACTGTCTCATAAATTTAGTTTCTAAACGCTTGAATCATGAAATTTTTCAGGCTGGATCAAGCAAGCGTGCCGCACAAGTCCTGAAAAGTGAAGCCAAAGGTGGATCGTCCCAGTATAGCTCATAAACCCCGCCCTCTCCATGTAATGTAATGGGGCGTGAGACAAACTAAACAATTAAAATACATTTCAAATAATTTTTTTCCAAAGAAGGTTTCTGTCATTTTATGTAGTTTTTATCACGCCGGTGTAAGTACAAGTGTTCGTTTTTTAAAATAAGTTTGGTTTTAGTTAGTTATTTGATGCTATGAAAACGGGGGTGTGACATCATGATTGACAGCTGTGATTGACAGTTTCTCTGAGTGAAGTAGTCACTGAGCCACCAATGGACTTTTTTCAGGATTTTCAGGAGATTGGAGCTTTAACTTCTTTAACTGTGGTAAAATACACTAAAACAAAGTTTCAACTCTAAAATCTGATTTCATGAGCTACGCCACGTCTTTGGTTGTTGTGCCACATCTCCTGCCAATTAAAATAATTTATACAGCCTTGATTGTGTTGGTGTCTCTCTTGCACGTGGTTCTCCTGGGCACGAGCCTGAATGCCCATATGTTTAATCCGGTCCTGACTTGTAAATACTAATCTACCCACCAAATTACCATCATTACAGCTACCAATATAACATGTCATCTCTCCCTCAGCCTCTTTGATTTGAACATATCAGTGCTGTAAGTGTCCTTTCCTCTGTCAGACCACCCTGATCCTGTCTTCCTGTAAGACGCCCATCAGAACCCCACGACAGCGTGATGCAGTTAAGACGAAACAAGGAGTTTGACCTTGAATCGGACCACCACGACACAACTCAAGCCTGAGGAAACCTAGAAACCCAGCAGAGATTGGTGCTGACGTCCAGTTAGAGCATCTATTCTAGAGCTCCAGTTTGTCATCATGATAAAACGGCCTTCACTTCAAACGCTTTCTCTTGATGTACGGAACAGCTGGAGTTTAACAATGCGGTCGTCGTGAAAGATATTTGTAACAATGATGGTTTCAGTTTATGCCTATGTTTTACAAGTCGATGTGGTTTGCATTAAACAACTGCTGAGAAGGTTGAAAATTCAGTCGTTGAAGGTTGTAAAGAAAAAAAAGTGGAACAATGAATAAAGTAATGCGTGTTTGAGGTTATTATTACTAAATAAATGTCTGCTGTACTCAAACAAAACCCCAGTTGGTGAACAGCATCAAACGAGGGTCAATTCAATGCTGGATTTGCACAAAGATTAACATGACGGCACATAGTTGAGCTGAATCAACTCCACAGCAACTACATACATTTATCCACTAACCATTCAGAAACGTCCTAAAAGTTGTAACTTCTTCCTGAGTCTCTCCATCAGTGTCGACTCCGGTTTGAACAATGTAAGGCTGAACACCGTTACTGACAATCCTCATTTTGGCTGCGTGAGATTCTCCAGTTTTGTTGTTGTTGAGCTGTTAAAGCTCCGCCCTCTTCTGGAAAGGGGGTCGGGAGCAGCAGCTCATTTGCATTTAAAGGGACACACACAAAAACTTCATGTTTTTGCTCACACCCAAATAGGGGCAAATTTGACAAGCTATAATAAATGATCTGTGGGGTATTTTGGTAATAGGTCCCCTTTAAGTGAATGTTTTTTTTTTGATAAATGCCTGAATGCGATTGTATTTAGGCTTCAAAATTCATATAAGTTGTGTTCATGTGTGAAGGATATATTGTTGAACAAAATGTGTCAGAATCATGAACTTTTTTTTGGTCACAGAGCTTATTTTCTGATATGATCCAAAAGCCAATAGAAAAATCCTATTGACTTTTTGTCGAGGGAACCAGGGTGATGATTACTTACCAGTTGGCCTTCAAAAAACTGTCATCCCTGGATTGCTTCAAACACAACTCATCCAATCAGAATTTAGAGTCACAGTTGAAAAACTTAGCTTGTTTTAGGTGTTTAAACGCAACATACCAGAATTTTGCCGTTGGTTTTGTCCTGTCGAGCCAGACTGACCCCCATCCACTCGTTGTTCCTGTCGCCTTGACACGTCTTCCCGCAGGACTCCCTCTGCTTATTTCCTAGAGTAGAGAATGAAAACGTTACTGTAGCCAACAGAGAAACAAACATCTCTGTCTGCAAAGAGAAACACAATAAAAACCAGGCTGAGACCAGACAGCTTGAAACAAAAGTCGGGGACAGTTTAATATGCAGACAATACTGCAACAGACAGAACAAAAGAGTTTGTGTTAGTGAGTACAACACAAAATATTTGAAATGTGAAACTCCTGTGTGTCAAATATGAATATGTAAAGTGTATGAACTCATTCCAACGCTCACAATGCCGTTGGGCAACTGCTCTACTTGGGAATCATAAAGTCTAGACATTATATTTCAGGAAAACGTAAGCAAACACATCATCTCTATTGACCAAATCAAGCTCCAGTCCCACAACACGGTAGCAGAAAGGTGCAAGTAACACTGTTTAATACACTTTGTTTTCCTTAAATGATCATAAACATCATGCAATACACATCTAGACTACTATTGCAGGATGTTGTGCATACTACACTACAAAAAAAGTACCATTGTCATTTATATATAATGGTGCATGAATTTGGAAATCATTCAGTAACATGGTATAAAGTCAAGTCATTTATATAGCGCTACATACAATAAAGATTGTTTCAAAGCAGCTTCACAGTGATGAACAAGAAAACAACAGTGTTAATGTTATAAAATTAATAATTTATGCAACAAATTTAATTTCAGCTATAAGCAGCTCTACTGCAGACAATAGTGCCATTATTCAGCTCAATGTCGATTCATTTCATTTCAATAACTATCAATGTTGCAAAGTTCATCAATTATGTCAAAGTCAGAATTGCGTGATATAAAGTCAGAATTGTGAGTTATAAAGTCGGAATTGCGATATAAAGTCAGAATTGCGAGTTATAAAGTCGGAATTGCGATATAAAGTCAGAATTGCGAGATGTAAAGTCAGAATTGCGAGATATAAAGTCAGAATTGCGAGGTATAAAGTCAGAATTGCGAAATGTAAAGTCAGAATTGCGAGATATAAAGTCAGAATTGCGAGTTATACAGTCAGAATTGCGAGATATAAAGTCAGAATTGCGTGATATAAAGTCAGAATTGTGAGATATAAAGTCAGAATTGCGAGATTTAAAGTCAGAATTGCGAGATATAAAGTCAGAATTGCGAGACAGTCAGAATTGCGTGATATAAAGTCAGAATTGAGTGATATAAAGTCAGAATTGCAAGATATAAAGTCAGAATTGCGAGATATAAAGTCAGAATTGCGAGATATAAAGTCAGAATTGCGAGATATAAAGTCAGAATTGCGAGATATAAAGTCAGAATTGCGAGATATAAAGTCAGAATTGCGAGATATAAAGTCAGAATTGCGAGATATAAAGTCAGAATTGCGAGATATAAAGTCAGAATTGCGAGATATAAAGTCAGAATTGCGAGATATAAAGTCAGAATTGCGAGATATAAAGTCAGAATTGCGAGATATAAAGTCAGAATTGCGAGATATAAAGTCAGAATTGCGAGATATAAAGTCAGAATTGCGAGATATAAAGTCAGAATTGCGAGATATAAAGTCAGAATTGCGAGATATAAAGTCAGAATTGCGAGATATAAAGTCAGAATTGCGAGATATAAAGTCAGAATTGCGAGATATAAAGTCAGAATTGCGAGATATAAAGTCAGAATTGCGAGATATAAAGTCAGAATTGCGAGATATAAAGTCAGAATTGCGAGATATAAAGTCAGAATTGCGAGATATAAAGTCAGAATTGCGAGATATAAAGTCAGAATTGCGAGATATAAAGTCAGAATTGCGAGATATAAAGTCAGAATTGCGAGATATAAAGTCAGAATTGCGAGATATAAAGTCAGAATTGCGAGATATAAAGTCAGAATTGTGAGATATAAAGTCAGAATTGACCCTTCGCAAAGACCCGCCTCCCTTAGTTACTGTTGCTTTGTCCGACAAGCCGTGGTGCTGTCACGCCACACAGACTGAAAAATACATCGCGGTGCAAAGAGGACACTGACAACACGTCAAAAACCATTTTGTGGCTCTTTAATGTGTCGTGACTGATCGCTGTAGCGCCTCAGCTCAAGAAGCTCGTGAACCGATCATCTCTTACTAGTTAATTTATAGCATCAAATAAACATGAATAAACATGAGAAGGAAAGTTGTTTCAAACGCGGAAAGACGTCAGTACACACCATTTTTCTAGTCCACCAAGGTTAATCTTCTAACTCCTGACTGCTTTGTCGGACAAAATGGTGGATTTGGCGTTATGATTGGTTAGATCGCTTGTCAATCAAACTCCCGGCGAAGGGTCGATTGTGGGATAAAATGTCGCAATTACATTTAAATTTTTTTTATTTAGTGGCGTAAACAAGCTTCCATAGAAAACGCATCCCAGTCTGTTTACTAAGGCACGATAACAGTTAATTCACCTCAAAATGTTAGGATTAAAAATGACAAAACTAACGCTGGTGACCTCGGAAAATATGAACCATGAGATATCAGCTTCTTAAATCAGACACGTTCTATTTTGAGTTTTGTTAGTGTACAAAAAATGGAGGATTTATGAGTATAGGCGTGTTATTCCTGCAGGGAGTTTATCTAAGCATAAGGGTCGGCTTTAATGTTTATATATGAGCGTTGAGCTACAGCGGCCCTCTGAGGGGCAAACTGTGATTGTCCACAGGAGGAAGAGTGATGGCTCCCGGGACTGCGGCTGTTTTCTTTGGCTCTGGTTATTTTCTCTTCCTTCTCAGCAGACTGACAGCATCAGCTCAGAGACTTGTAGACTTAGACTGAGAAATGCCCAATTGAACTCGGATGTCTGTTCAACTCCCACCCAGTTTTGGTATAAATAAATGAAGCAATGCATAACCAAAAAAACTTCACACCAGCCCAAAACCTGAGTAGTTTTGCAGTCTACTACCAAACTTTACTGTAAAAAATACGGTAACATATTCACCGTATGTAAGGAAACGTACTGTTAACCAATTAACACGTTTTTACAGCAGCATTTTGACAGTCTTTTACCATTAAAATCACAATAATTTTTTTCAGTGTACAAAGACAACATCCTAACTGTCTTGGAACTTCAAAAGTGAACTATAACGCCCTACAAGTGTCAATCAAACAGTCCTCCGCATGCAAGACTCAACTCACAATTGATTGTTAGCAACAAAACACTTGAGAATTAACTTCCGAGACGTAGTAATCAATGACACGATATAATATTGCACGTAACGTAGTACGTCATGGCGTAGCATAGAACGTCATGTCATTGTGTACTACGTCGCGGAAGTTAACGTTTTTTTGGACGCAAGTCGAATGCATATTGCTGTCGCGGCAGAAGCTCATTATTTTACTTTATAAAGTTTTAAATAAGGATATTTGTCTCACACAAATGCATCGATTCTCTTCATAAGGCCTTTATTAACCCCTGGAGCTGCTTGGAGGATGTTTTATGATGGATGGATGCACTTTTTGGGCTTCAAAAACTCATCTTCCAATCACTCCCATTACAACGTATATTTTTAATATAACTCTGATTGTGTTTGGCTGAAAGAAGATGCTTGAGGGTGAGTAAATTATGGGATAATTTTCATTTTTGGGTGAACTATCCCTTTAATAAGCAAAAAATAAAACGCATAGCATGCACAATATGTTCATTAGAGTACATTATTTTTTATCAATATTTCAAAATAGTTCAATAGTTTGGTGTTGGTAAGATTTTTTAACTCTCAAATTAATGCAAGGATGCATTAATTTGATTAAAATAGTAGTTTCTATTTTAATATATTATAAACTGTAATTTATTCCTGTGATCAAAGCTGAATTTTTAGCATCATTACTCCAGTCTTTAGTGTCACATGATCCTTCAGAAATCATTCTGATATGATGATTTGCTGCTCAAGAAACATTTATTAAAACTTTCAGTGTTGAAAACAGCAGATTTTTGTGGAAACTGTGATGCACTTTTTTCAGAATTCTGTCTTTAATGAATAGAAAGTTCAAAAGAACAGCATTTATTTGAAACAGAACATTATTAACTGTCACTTTTGATCACTTTAATGAATTCATGCTGAATAAAACATACTTATAAAAAAACAAACATTTTGAACAGTAATGTATATTAGACCATGGCCAACTAGGCAAGTTTATAGGGTGGAAGTTCATAAGCTAGTCTTTTAACAGCTATTACACGAGATCTATCAGGAAACAACCTTTTACCTCCTAAACAGCAGCTTTTCAAAGGTGGGACAAATGGTTCTAATCACATCTCGTTTGAAGTTAATGCTTTTGCCCCTAAAGCTGCGAAGCATCCAAAGCACACAAAGACGATCGCCAGATCTCAAGTTAGGGAAATACAAGCTGTCAAAAACCAAGATGAAGTTTGCTCGGGATATGGACGAAACATTATTTTCAGCAATTAGTCATCCAAAAAACACTACTCATCGAACACGGATATATTTCACGGGGTCAAGACTGCAGGAAAACCGCAAGAAGAATTCCCTTCTAAAAACCTTGGCCATCACTTCAAATGAGGAAGCGCGAGGAATGTTCCTCAGACTATAAACATCTCATCAAATCACCGACCCCGGTTCCCCCGGCCATCTCCGTAACAGACGTGTTTGTTTTCTCATCAGTGTGGGTCCTGAGCGCCGCGGTCTTCTGGTTGTGAACCGCTCAGCGAGGGGATGGCCTTCCAGGATGAGATCTGGAAGCGCGCAGTGACAGAGCGAGAGGTTGGAGTGTGCTGGTCAGTTAACTGATAACTGAAAGAAAACAAATGCGCATGCTATCTCTACTTTGACCGTCATGGTTAGCTTGATCAACAGAGAATTAACTGGTGAGGATCTTTTGAACACTGTGCACTGGATCAAAATGACTGCCAATAATAGCTCAGTCCAATAGTTGACACACTTTACTTAAAGCCTTTATGTATAATGCATTTGAATTAGGGCTGAACGATTAATTGCATTTCCGATAATATCGTGATATGACAAAACGCGCATCAAATCTATACCACAAAAGGACTCCCTCAACATCTGCACAGTATAGAGGGTATGCATAGACATCACTTTCCCGCCGGAACGCGCTCCCTCAGCTGGACTGAGTGGCAAAAGAGCTGCTGCATGACTGGATTTAATAGGGGAAACTGCGAAAAAGCGAGTAAAACAAACGATTACGCTAAAGGTTGGAATTGAAAGTGTTCCTTATGACATGTCAAAGAAACCTAATCAATAGATATTGATATGCAGCCAGGAGTCGTGTTTCCTGACATTTATATGTGCCTGATTTCGACGCCGGGGAAACACATAAAGCAAATCTGCCTGTGAATATTTTATATAACTACAATATAGGTAGGTTTAAATCGGAGTAATGACTTTTATCAATGTTATATATTTAGTCATATCGTCCAGCCCTAAAACTTTTATAGTTTTTGTCAGTGTTTATTTAAAAACACCCAATTATGCAGAATATGAGATGGTAAATATTTAATTGATGAGTTGTCAACACAATATATAACAATACAACGGAATGATTTTACCCCAAAATCCAACATTTTTTTGACACAAAATGATGCAAAACATGTTTCTCTGCTGGAGTCCAGCTGTTTCTGTGAATTGCAGTGACCTATTTGCTTCTTTTTTCTGTAGTTTTCGTCAGTCTTTAAAAATATACCTCAGATTTTGTGTCAAAGCTATTTGTACAGTCAATCACAAAGCTCTTTCCCATTTTGGATGTATTTTGTGTGTTTTTTGCGGCATTCGTGCTGAAAACCAATGCTGCCGCTCAGTCTTTTGCCTGAGTGGGCGTAACCGCAGTCATAACGGTCGACGGTGACGTCACGTGCATACCCTCTATAGTGAGCGCGAAGTAGAGCGGCGATATCAAGGTCCCGCCCACACTCCCACAGAATTGGTTAAAAATGCAGAGCAACTCATTATGTCGTTGTGAAATAAAAAGTTCTGGAAATGTAGAAATTAAAGTTAAAGCTCCGATCTCCTCCCGAAGATCCAGAAAAAAGTATGTTCAGAGAAGCTGTCAATCTCAGCTGTCAATCATGACGTCAAAACCCGTGTTTTTATAGCATCAAATAACTAACTAAAAACAAACTGCTGATGACTTCCGTAAAGCCGAACGAAGTGCGTTGATGGGCGTTGCTCTAGCTCTCTCGCTCTGGTCGACGTGTGCGTGCGCTCTTCCGGGAGAAGTGCCCGTACAACAGTGGCGGCTACTGGTCTGTCAGAGAGGGGAAGCTCATTTTCGGCCTACATCATAAAATTGTCTATTTATTTAAAAGTAAATTCTGCCCTACGTTCCTTTTCAAGAAAATGGTCTGTGACACTGTCGTACCAACTAGGAGTCTTTTCAAGTAAAAAAATATTAAACTCTGTAAAACTGAAACAAGGAATGTGGTGTATAATTGTGTGAAATGTATTATGAAAATCAAGCAATTTCGCCAAGCAAATATCAAAGAAATAGGTTGCAGCAGTTTTTATTTCGACTGAACTTGAGAAATCCGCGATGGGACTGAGCGCGAATAGCTTCAGTGATTCCTTATAGTACAGAATCGCTGTCAGTCAAAAGGAGATGCAGTCTTTCGACAGACCCTCCAATCATCACGCAGAAGCTCGGAGTCCGGGCCAGCCCACTCCCCATTCACCCCCAGAGACGCTGAGCGTCCGTGGGCGGGACATAATCGCAGCGTTTATCCAATGACCGTCTAGTTTCGAAGCGCTGAAAAAAACCGTTCAAAGCAGCCCCATTGAAGTCAATGGACGCTGGGCTTCAATAGGGAAATGCACTGTGACGCTGCGGGAATGTATGAGAAGGATATCGAGTCAGCCGACCTGCTATATGTAACTGATTCTGAACGAACTCGTCTTTGAGATGAACGTTTTCTAACGCATTTTTAGTCAATAAAATGTTAATACAATAGTACATATTTGACCAATAATTTTGTGACATTATAAGGGAAGCCGAGCTTCCCTTGCAGTCTTAAAGAAATCGTCCCTGATATATATATATATATATATACACACATATANATGCACTGTGACGCTGCGGGAATGTATGAGAAGGAAATCGAGTCAGCCGACCTGCTATATGTAACTGATTCTGAACGAACTCGTCTTTGAGATGAACGTTTTCTAACGCATTTTTAGTCAATAAAATGTTAATACAATAGTACATATTTGACCATTAATTTTGTGACATTATAAGGGAAGCCGAGCTTCCCTTGCAGTCTTAAAGAAATCGTCCCTGCCGTACAAGGAATTCCGACCCTGTTGACGTCACACAGGCACATACTTGAAAAAAAAGACCCCGAAGTTTGTGAGGATTTGGAAGAGTTTTTTTGGCAAAGAAATACTCCATCATTCGTCCAACTCGTGTTTTGAAACTTTGGCCATGTTTAGCATGACAATCCAACTCTTTAACAGTGTAAATAAGTCAGAATGAATGAAATAGCATTACACCCCCCCTTTAAATGGTGTCTACTAGGTAGTCATCTCATTAGGTTTTGGAACTTAGTCAGAACTATTCTTACAGCACACAGTAAACTATACAATACCTCATTCAGTACAATAAACCCTCATCACACAGACGATTAACTGACTCTATTACTCTAAATAAAGACAGTAATTGCTCTTCCTGAATACGTCTTTGAATGGGCTCTGTGTTGCTTAGAAGGAAACATAATAATTACTGTATTTGATGAAGCTAATAGACATTCTAGAAAGTGGAGAACTACTTCCCATAACAACTGAGGACAGTATGAACGTGTTTCACTTTACCAGTAATGAACTTCAATGAATGCTATAAAACACGGCTAAAGAATTGCACAAAATATGCTTGCAATTATCAAGATCAAGACCATTTCGTAACCAATAAATAGTTTTGTGTCTCCAAGCAGATGAGTAAATGTCTAGTCATGGCCCTGCGATATCGTCTGACCAAGAGTCACAAAACATTCTTCATAAACTGACAACAGACATTCAGAATGAACCTTTAACAAGGTTTAAAGAGATAGTTCACTAAAAAAATCTGCCATTATTTACTCACCCTCATGTCATCTTCCGTGAAACATAACGGCAATGGCAATTTATTTATATAGCACAATTAAACACAACCTACATTGTCCAATGTGCTTTACAATAGCTAAAAACACCGAAAAACTAGAATAGACTAGAATTAGTGCATAAAAATGAGTCAGTTCAGTGTGGAATCAGTTCTGTTCAATAACGGTGTAATGTTTAGGAGAATGTTTTTGTTCCACAGAAGAAATAAACGCTTAAGAAAGTGTTTTTTTTTTAGGTAACTATTCCTTTAAAGTTGACCTATGATGTTTTTTTCCATGTTCATCTTTCTTTAGTGTGTAATGTTGCTGTTTGAGCACGAAAAAGGTCTACAAAGTCCCTCCAGCAGGAGTTCTTCTCTATATCTACCTCTGGCTCATATTTTTAATCTTTCACTCGTCTCAAATGAAATTCCACTTATATGGAAATCAGCTTTTGTTCTTCCCCTGTTTAAAGGCGGAGATCCCACACACCTAAACAATTACAGGCCCATTTCCAAGCTGTCTGTCCTGGCCAAAGTCCTTGAAACATTTGTCAATAATCAATTGAAGGACTTTCTTTTTGTTAATAATATTCTCTCCGATTTTCAATCTGGTTTTAGAAAACAACATAGTACAACCACGGCAGCCTTAAAAGTACTAAATGATTTTATTGAATCTGTTGATAACCAGAAACACTGTGCAACCTTATTCATTGATCTATCGAAAGCGTTTGACACCGTTGATCATACCTTACTGATGCAACGACTCGTCAGTATTGGATTATCTAAACATGCTATTGATTGGTTTAATAACTATCTTTCAAATAGAACTCAATGTGTTCAGGCAGAAGGTTTTATCTCCGGTTCACTAAAGGTGTGCCGCAGGGGTCAGTCCTAGGTCCACTTCTATTTACACTATATATAAATAATATTGATCAAAATGTTCATAATGCAAATTTTCACTGCTATGCTGACGATACAGTTATATATAGTTCAGCATCTACACCCATTCTGGCTCTCTCTCAATTACAGCTTGCTTTTAATATTGTTCAGCATAACTTACTTGATCTGAAATTGGTTTTAAATGCTGATAAAACAAAGTTCATGTTGTTTTCTAAATCAAAAACAGTCCCTAATAATCTTCTTTCTATTACTACTTCCCAAGGTTCAGAGATTGAGTTTGTGACTCAGTATAGGTATCTCGGGATTTTAATTGATGATGCTCTCTCCTTTGGCCCTCATGTTCAGCAATTGGTGAAAAGACTGAAAGTGAAATTGGGTTTTTATTTTAGAATTAAATCCTGCCTTTCCTTTGAGGCTAAAAAGAGGCTTGTTGCTGCCACTTTTATGTCTGTACTGGACTATGGTGATGTTATATATATGCATGCATCTTCTCAGTGTTTACATGCTTTAGACACTGTATATCATGGTGCATTAAGGTTCATAACAAATCTTAAATCTCTCACTCATCATTGTGTGTTGTATGCTCGGGTTGGATGGTCTGCTTTGTCCATCCGTAGACTAAAACACTGGCATATTTTTATTTATAAATCTATTCTGGGTTTACTTCCTTCATATCTTCATATGTACATCAGTCTTTCCTGTAGCTCAGTGGTTAGAGCATGGCACCAGCAATGCCAAGGTCATGGGTTCGATCCCAGGGATTGCACATACTCAGATACAAATGTATAATATAATGCAATGTAAGTCGCTTTGGATAAAAGCGTCTGCCAAATGCATAAAATGTGAAATGTGAAATGTAAAAAACATGTTGGTAGTTATAGCCTTCAGTCCCAGGAAATCTTCTTTCTGTCTGTTCCAGTGGTACGAACTGAATTAGGGAAGAAGGCATTTAAATTTGCTGCTCCCTCTGCTTGGAATAACTTGCAATTGACATTGAAACTTAAGGAGTTGGTTTCACTGGATATTTTTAAAGTGATTTTAAATGATTTGGAGACAGAAACAACGGTTTGTAGATGTTTTGATTAGTTATGTATGTGTTTAAATATGTATGTATGGATGTTATCTGTTAAACCCACGCGAAATGTGTTGTTGTCACTCTTGGCCAGGACGCTCTTGTAAAAGAGATTCTTAATCTCAATGTGCTTCTTTTCCTGGCAAAATAAAGGTTATAATAATATAATAATATCAGTGTCAGTGTTTCTGAACTCCCTGAAACGCCTCCATCTTGAGTTTTCTTCACAATATTCCTCATTTAAATAATTAATACGCAGAATAAAGGGGCGGGGCCTGGTTGAGTTAGTTAGTAGTGTGTTGAAACTGGCAGTTATGGTAAGAGGCAGGACATTTCCCAAACACACCAATCACAACACACTGCTCCAGCCAACCAATCAGAGCACTTTGTGCTTTTCAGAAGGAGGGGCTTCATAGAGACAGGAACTAAACAGAGCGTTACTGACAGACTGGGAAGAGAGGAGCTGCAACAATTGAGAATATGAGGAAAATAATCAACATTCAAGCATGAAAACCTGTTCTAGTAGAGCTCAAAAACTTAATAGGTCCACTTTAGAGAAGATGACAGTAGTTTCCCTCATATCAGTAGTGATATTTCTCGAGGGGGGCCTCTTATACCATATGATTCATGTAAACTCAAAGCTGAGCCCCAGGCCTATGGCTCGCCTCATTTGCTCATGTGCGTTCTGTCAGTAAGACCCAGCGTAAGCAGGAGTGTGCGCATTAAAGCCACATAAACCGCTCTCATCTCTCCACCACAAGAAAAGAACTCAGAGCTTCAAGAGATTTCTACACATCGGATCCTTGGCATGGCCGCTCGGAAAATATTAGCCAAACCATTCATCATTTCTATCAAAATACTTCAGGAGCCAGACTGAAAATGCTACAGACTGATTTCACATAATGTTCAAAAGGGAAAAGCTTTTAAAACACTGCTGTCCATCACATAAACAAGCTCATAGAATGATGCATGTTTGCAAAAGGAAAAGTGTAAATCTATCGCTATCAGTGCGGAAAACATCTGTTAGAATAACACGGGTAGTGCGAAAACAACAGCCCTGTTTTTGATTATAACTGTGAAAAGTTATTAAATGTGAGGCTGCTAAAACATCCGCCCAGGCAGGTTTTCAAATATTGACTGGTCCAAATTCCATGTTTAACTTCATGAGTGATTTCAGCGGTATAACGGTTTGGGTAAAACTACCCATGTAAAACAATGATTTGACTGCACAGATGGCATCTTCTAACTGCTTTTCATTCGAGCTGGTGCAGCCAAACACAAGCGCACTTCACACTCGCTCAGAAACACTGTTTCACTTCCCTTATTGCAAGTGCCAAAGCAGCCTCTTATTTATATATTCTTCAATACGTATAGGTCAAATTTATGTGTATCATTCTTTTTTTAATGATACACATTGTTTCAAAGCAGCTTTACAGAAAATCATGATGTTAATGATCATAATATCTTAATATTTTTATGCCTTATAGTCACATTTATACACAATAATATAATTTAC
>RJVU01071502.1:7566617-7602491 GCA_003731715.1 Anabarilius grahami
AGAGAGAGAGAGAGAGAGAGCTGTGTGATAATACAGTTCACATTTTGCAATGATGTAAACAATCATGCAGCCGAGATTTGCTATAAATAGTTTATATTGCTCCATGCAAGTATACTGTATGTATGCAGGTAAAGTAGGATGTACTACCTAACTTTTAATATTTGGCTAATATAGTTTATACACCACTAAATAGTATTTTTACATATATATATATATACTATTTATAAACTATATTAGCAAAGTATTAAAAGTATATAACACTTAATGTGATTGTGCTGCATGTATCTGGGTAAGGTTGGAAATACTTATAGTAGTAGTTTGTCATTAATCATTAATTTTTTTATTAATTCAAGTTATTATTTCATTATGTGGTGATATTGAGAATTATGAAACCTGCCTAAGAAATTACGAATCAGTTATTTCTAGGGGTGTGACGATGCAGATGAAACAATATTTTTAAGAAACACTATATTAAAAGTCCCACTGTGGTGAAAATCAAGTTTTAATGTTGTTTATATGTCTATGTTATGGTGGCCCAGTAGTGCACAACACAACGAAATTAAAAAAGCAAACATAAGTTCACAACACAACGAAATAAAGCCACAACACAACGGAAATGCTCCGACCACTAGGGGGCTCTCAGAACTCGGTAAAGTTGTTCTATAGAGTCGGCAGTAATATCAATACCACGATTAGTTTTAACAGTATGTAACCACGTATATCGACATGAAATATTAATTCAAAATCCCCTACGTGCAAAATAGCTTCATATTTATACCTGTAAATGATTTGACGCGACACCATGGCGAATGATGAAGGAAAGTCTGCCAATTCCACCAAGTGTTTAAAACGTATAATTTGTATTCATTAAAATTACTTTTGACATTTAAAAACAGACATATTCAAATTCCAGAGCTTGTCAGTCTTACCAACAGGAACTATCAAGCTTTGGAATTTGAACATGAACATGTTTTTAAATGTTAAACAAAGTCATTGTAATGAATACAAATTATACGTTTTAACCACTTGGTGGAATTGACGGATGTTCCCTTCATCATGCGCCGTGGTGTCAAATCATTCACAGGTATAAATATGAAGCTATTGTGCACGTAGTTGATTTTTAATTAATATTTCATGTCGATACACAATGTTTACATACTTAAAACTAATCATGGTATTGATATCTTTGTAAGACTAATATTACGAGCTCTGAGAGCCCCCAAGTGGTCGGGAGCATTTCCGTTGTGTTGTCGCTTGTTTCCGTTGTGTTGTGAACTTATGTTTGCTTTTTTTAATTCCGTTGTGTTGTGTACTACTGGGCCACCGTACTATGTGGTGTTCTTAATATGCTTTAAGGCAAACCATGTGCAAATTCATAAGTCAACAGCATTGCTGAGTATTTTCTCTTTAAACTGCAGCGATCTAAAGACAGTTTCAAAAACGCGGTTTGAAATCGCTGGTGTTTCTGATGTCACAAACTACCTTGTAACCAATCACGTCACCGTGTGGACGGGGCTTTAGCATATCATTAACTATGACTGATCTGAAGCAGGGGAGTCTCAAGAGAAGGTTATCCCGGTGTATTTTTCTGTTGATATGAAAAATCGGGTAGATTTAGCAATATAGCGGTGTATGATGTGTATTACAATGTTATGATGAACTATATGCTCTTCTCCACTGACGTTCTGAATTGTTCAAAGCTTTCTATGATTTTTAGAAGACAGCTGTCTGACTTCAAGATGGCGAACGGGAACATGTGACATTAGCAACACATTATTAGCTGTTTTATAACAGTCAAGCAAACGGCTAATCATATTACTTATCGTTATGTGTCTGATGTTGTAAAGAGCAATACCATTGTGCAGCGTTTACCTCAGTAAGTTGACCGAGTGGATCTCTGAGCTGGGCTAATTAGCATATTCATAGATCTGCGTATACTAAATGAAGCAATGGCGTGGAGTCACATTCAAGCTATTTTAAGGCACGTTTAAATACATCATTTTGGTGATCAAAGATGAGTTTTAAAGGATAAAATTATTGACTACAAGGAATCAATGACAAAATATGACTGGAAAAAGTATTTTATTTGACTAAAAGTCACAAAATGCAAAACAATGCAGGTGCATTTTCCTTATTTAACTAATCTAGGGCTGTCACTAACGATTGCTTTGGTAATCGAGTAATTGGTCGATTATTTTGACAATTAATTAAGTAATCGGATATTTTTTGTGGTAACAAAAAGTGAATTTCCTTAAAAATGACTTTACACATATAATAACAACGAAGCAATAATAATTAGTTTACATCAAAAGCAAGTAATGTTATGGTTTTATTGAACAATGTTACAAATCTCATTCAATTTATCTACAATGTATTGTAACAAATGCCTGCAGAGGGCGCAAACGGCCTGGTGATTGTTGTTATTACACTTTACAGCAGATCCTTGTTTAATATTGGCCAAACAACATTTAATTCAAATATCCACTTAAATCTTTAATATTTGGCCACTTCTTTATGATAGAAATGCTACAGCCACTGTAATTTCTTGATGGCATGATAGCACTATGCTACGCTATATTATGATTTTTAACGTCCCCTTGTAGTCAATAATTTTATCCCTTAAAACTCATCTTTGATCACCAAAATATACATGCAAAAAAATGATGTCTTCATGCCTTTAAATAGCTTGAATGTAACTCTACACCCTTGCTTCATTTAGTATACGCAGATCTATGAATATGCTAATTAGCCCCGCCTCCAGAGATCCACTCGGTCAACTTACTGAGGTAAACGCTGCACAATGGTATCGCTTTTTACAACATCAGACACATAACGATAAGTAATATGATTAGCCTTTTGCTTGATTACGTTATCAAACAGCTAATAATGTGTTGCTAATGTTGCATGACTCCCTTGCTTCAGAGCGGCCTAATGAATATGAATTATATGAATTATCATATGCAGTAAAGGACAGAACAATACAATGCAAGCACTACTACTGCATACTAATAGCTGATTTTTGTTTTTTCGTGACTGTATTCTGCCGATATCAGTGTGAGATTGAGATGTTTGTGCGATGATGTGAGATACACACCTCTGCCGAGGTCCATCTCAGTGCAGCGTTGCTCTGGGTTGTTGCGGATTCGGCACTTGTACAAGGCTCCGGGTGACTGAACTGAACTACTGTAAGAGGAGTTTGCTCTGGGAGCCCCAACCACAATCCTACAAACATCAGGAGGAGAAACACATACAGTTTTTAGTCATTGTAAAAGGGAAAAAATAAAACTGATATTCTTTGTAGGTCTGTTTTTTGTCTGTAAGTGTCATGGATGAATAATAAGGATGCCTAATAAGTGAATTAAGTCTGGAGGTGGTTTCGCCTTGTCATACTGTCATGGTTTGGCTCTATTATTCAGTGATGTAAGCACTACATCATTATCTCCACTGAAGCAAAAGGCAATTATTCGGGCGCTGGCCAGCGTTTCCCTTTAAAATTTAGGACAGATCTTGGAAGAAAGGCTTAACATCTGTACAGTCACAAGAGAATTAAAAAATAATTGCATGTTTGAAATGTATTGAGTCAGGGCAAACATGCAAAGTGCTTTGGGTCATTGACGAAAAAGGTTGTAAACAAACATAATGGAGGTATTAATTTTGAAGTTTTATTAAGTGTTAACAATGAGATTATGTGGTTTTTATAATCAATTAACACTGATTTTGTCATTTTTTACAAGTTGGACAAAATGTCGTCACCAAAAAAAGTCATTCGGTTTAACCAAAATTTCGGTTTTACCGAATGACACTTTTGGTTACACCAAATGACGATATTTTCAAACAATGCTAACAGGCTGATATCAAAAGGACAATCAAACATTTTATATTTAGTACAAGTTTTTAAAATATTACAACATTTTCCATGTTTTATAGCGGTTGTACCGAATGACCTGATGTTTCGGGACATGCGTATGATCAAGTGAAAACATTAATTTTTCAAATAGTTAAAAAGAGTTTGATGTCACATCCTGTCACATGATACTGACCACATGATCCAAAATGGTCCCTTTATACTGGTTAGTCCGAATGACATCAATGAAATGAATTTTTCCAGACATTCTTTCTCATAACAAAGCGACTTCTACACAATTTTAACACCATTTTGCACTATGTTGATATAAAATCATGCCAGAATAAAAAATGTATACATTTATTACATTTTAAGATATTTTAATCACAAATGAACGGTTGGACGGTTAAATCGAATGACTTTTTGACACTTAAAAATCTTTAAAATACCTTTATATGTAGCAAAATATAATTAAAACCTTTTGGATTCAATAAAAGAGATCTATCTTGCATACTATGGATGTCATATTTTAGTTTTTTATTATTATTAAGGCCTTTGGACAAAAATATGACCCGTCACATCATTGATCCCTTTACAGTGCTCATGATATGGTGTATTTGCTAAAGAATGTAATGTACTTAAGTGTGATTATTTTGTGGTGCTGCTTGTAATCAGTAATTAATAATATATTAGACAACAAAAAATCAAGCCAAGTGTCATTCTCTCTCAAATGCATCTTCATTTTTGCTCAGTGAGCTGGTTTTGAAAGTAAATTTTACTGCTGAAATCGGTTCAAATCACCCCCTCGCCTAATGCAATAAAATTCACACATTTTAAATATGACTTAAAAAAGGATAAAAAAGTTAATTCTGTCATCATTTCCTCACCCACAAGTTGTTCCAAACCTATATAGGTTCTCCTGCTGAACATAAAAAGAAGATATTTTGAAGAATGTTGATAACCAAACACTTGATGGATTTTCCTACGGAAGTCAATGGGGACCATCAACTGTATGGTTACCAACATTCTTCAAAATATCTTCTTTTGTGTTCAACAAAAGGAAGAAATTAACACAGGTTTAGAACAACTTGATGATGAGTAAATGATGATAACATTTTTATTTATGGGTTAACTTTCCCTTTAAGGGTCCAAATAATTTTTTGGCGCCACCGACACAATCCAAAACCAAGATAAAGCGAAATAAACAAAACCGTTACATAAAACGTAAATGATTTAGCGCTAAAACGACGTTAACGAACATAATTAGCATAATCATAACAACGGAAGACCGCCAAAAAGTGAGTAATTTTATTACAGAACACAAAACTTTGTTTTAAAATATCTTTAAGCTAGTTTACATTTGACATAATGATATTGATCGACTTTTCATACAACAAACGGCTGTTAAAGTAGGCATAAATATAGCTTATTAATATAATATTATCGTTAAGAATATTTCCAACCGTTTTTAGAAGTTAAAAAGAGCGGTTATTTTTACCTGGCGCGAAAGATGAAGACGTTTGCCTGAGGAGGTATCCATGGCAACCGAAGAGCGCTCGAGCGCTTCCGTTAGGAAAATAACGGAAAATCACGTAAGTGCTGTGATTATTTATTATAGGCCAACTTAATTATAGATTAGAAACATTTTGTGTCTTTATTAACCTCTTTGAGACAGCTGACCTTCGGCTTACTCTTTTAGGGCTGCGAGAGACAAACCTCAACAGAAGTTCAGTTAAAAACTATCGTAAATTATCGCACAAAATACTAATAACTGATTGTTTACGTGTGTATTCCGTCTCTGATCATGAACTCACCAGCGTGTGTTGTCATGGACGTGCTCCAGCACTGAATATCCAAAAAACGTCGCATCTGGTCCCCGAAACACCACAGGATGTTTCAAGTCAATGTTAAAGGAATAAGCCAAAGAAACAAAACACAAATACACAAAAACATCCAAAGCGCTTCTTTTCCGTGTAGAAAGTTCCGTCATTCTGTTTCGCATCCTCAGTGCTGACGTCAATTTGATGAGAACTTTATAAAAGCAATTAAATCTGTCTATAGAGTCTCAAAATGAAAGAAAAAAACTACATTTAAACTGCTAAAGAAGATTTAAGTTTGTGAATCGGAGGTTGGGGATATGGCTCGTCCCTTCTGCTGCTGAATCTGTTGCTTCTCTAGAGTTTCTCTTGGCGTTAATAGAGCTGCGCGCGAGCTGACGCGCACGAGCATCACATTTCACTTTACAGCAGCAGAGCGCGCGGCGCTGCGTCCCCCTGCCGACAGCTATCAGTAGTTGTGCATGCTGTTGCTGCATAGGCTTAATACCATAACAATATAACATAAAAATGCACATTTGCTCATTCTCAGGAACAAATCTGAATGTTCACATTAAAAATGCTGGTCACTGATTCTTGAGGTAAGGGACAAAACGTTGGTTTTTATTATTTAATAATACATTCTTTTTAAACTGATGTATTTGAAGACAAAGGTCTCGGCTAATGTACCATGTAAGGGAAGAGTTTTTTCTGAAAATGTACATTTATTCACTTCGGAACTTTATTTGTGTCAACTCCGTCAGACGCATTAAAAAGTATGATATTTTAATTTGATCCTTCCAACAACCGTGTAAAGTCTGTTCAGTAAAGGAGCTAAGTGAAAAAAAATTATTCTCTTTTTTTTTTTCTTGGGTTAGGGTTATTATGAGCAATCCAGTTCCTGAATTCTTTAGTTCTCTGGCCTCCTTTTTCATATTTAACACAATGAATTGAAAAAAGAACAAGACATTTCTTTCAAAATTAACAAAAACCTTCACCTGACGGTGTTAAATACTGACAGTCATGGGCGGATTGGCCATCGGCCCGACCATTTTTTTTTTTAATGTGGGCCGGTCAGTTTTATTTTTAATATATATAAATAAATCTTTTTTACAGGCCGACAGGTAATATGACGGGTTTTTATTGCTAGCACGTTTTCACTATGGTTAATATTAATAATAATAAATGTTAAGAATTGGCCGGCCCAGTCGGCAACGGCCGGTCCGGTCCCGAGATGGGTCGACCGGCCCGCCCCTTTTAGTTACTGTTGCATAGCCATAGCGCTCTCACGCCACACATCATGTTCTCTCAGAGTGAAAAATACATTGGAGCAAAGATGACACTGACAATGCGTCGACAGACAAGATAAATTTAAACATGAAAACCGTTTTGTGGCTCTTTAATGTGTCTTGACAGATTGCTGCAGCCCGATTCAAGTCCACGACGATCTATTGGTGCGTTCAAGTCATGTCGGAAAGATCGTATTTACGAGCTGAACGCACATGAACGCCACCACAATGTCGTAAATACCAGTGGGAAGCTCGTGATTTTCTTTAAGCTCCGATCTGTACGAGTTGGGGGCGTGTACTTATAGGTATTTAGCAGTGACATTGCCAGGCTTTTCTATTTACAACGAAGTAAGCTGAATCCCAGCAAAAAATATAAAAATAGCATCACAATATAAAAATGTAATATGTAACAATAAAGTTTACAATGGCTTCATAAATTAATAAAAAAACATAAAAAAGCAACATACAACCATTGCACATTCTTTGCTCTACATTTTCTAGAAGCAGAAGTGTTGTTATTTTGTGTAATTAATTTACAGAAGGCACACCGCCATCATACTCCGACGAAAGTGACTTGAACGCACCTACCGTCGTACACACGACTTCCCACCTCGTAAATACGAACTTCCCAGGAGGACTTGAACGCACCATAACTGCTTCTCGGGCATAAATATGGATACGGCTTTATGATTGGTTAGATCGCCTGTCAATCAAACTCAAGCACGTCATCAGAGATAGAGAGCGCAACACAAACAAATAGTCAGTAAAAGTTAGAAAAAATGAGAAATTGTTCCGAGAAAGCAAAAAGGCTCTTAAGTCCGACGCTGCCAAATGCCTAAAATTAACCAAACTCTTTTCAAAGGGTTTAAATTCGGCTGCTGCAGCGGAGAACAGTGCTGTAGAGGTAAGAAAAAAAATACAGCTAGCTCAAGTCATTTTCATGCAATTCACGCTACTTTGCTCCGGTATTATTATTTGTTTTGTATTAAACAGCAAGCGTAGCATAACCCCCGAATTTTTTTAACATGTCATTGCTTCGTGATAATTGGTTACAAGTGAGCTAGCCTTTCACTGAATTACATGACTGAAATATCAGCAGATAGGTGAGATTTAGGGTAAACAGACTGCTATACGCTTCTTGCAATATAGTCAAAAACGTAGGCCTATGGCAACCCAGGTGAAAAAGTTGGCTACACTTCCGTAATGTACTTAAAGTACTCTATTTTCGCGCACTAATTTTGTACTTAATAGATTGTTCTTAATTTTGTACTTCCATAGTATTAAATAAAATTCTTCTTTAGTACTTCTTAAGAATATCTAAATGTAGTCTACTCAACTGTGGTATTTTGAGACACCATGAATTAGAACTAAAATGTGCTTTTAACATACTATCTCTGTATTTGAAGTGTTATGGGTTCAAGTACTACAAGTGGTTACGAGTGTCTCAAAATAGCACAGTTGAGTACACTATGATGTTCTTAACATTATCTTAAGAAGTACTAAAGAAGAATTTTTAGTATATTAAAGAACAAAATTAGTGTGTGTAAATAGCACTTTAAGTACATTATGGAAGTGTACTTTTTTCTCCTGGAAATGCGCGTCCGTGGGTGTGGTAAAATGTGGGCTGGCGTGGCTACAGTGCCAGGGCTGAATTTTTGTCCCAGTCCGCCCCTGCTGACAGTGTTGACAAATACCGACAGTTGACAAATACAGACGGTGTTGACCAATACTGATGGTGTTGACAAGTACCGACAGAGTTGATAAATACAGACAGTGTTGAACAATATTGACGGAGTTGACAAATACTGACGGTGTTGCCAAATACAGACGTAGTTGACAAATACTGACGGTGTTGACAAATACAGACGTAGTTGACAAATACTGACGGTGTTGACAAATACAGACGTAGTTGACAAATACTGACGGAGTTGACAAATACTGACGGTGTTGACAAATACTGACGGTGTTGACAAATACCGACAGAGTGGCCTAATGGATAGAGAGTCGGACTTGTAACCCAAAGGTCATGGGTTCGAATCTCAGGTCCGGCAGGGATTGTCGGTGAGGGGAGTGAATGTCCAGCGCTCTCCCCACCCTCAATACCACGACTGAGGTGAGACCCTTGAGCAAGGCACCGTGTGTGTAGGAAATGTTTTGTCCCTTTTCTCAAAATATTCCACTGCTCCGNAGTGTACTTTTTTCTCCTGGAAATGCGCGTCCGTGGGTGTGGTAAAATGTGGGCTGGCGTGGCTACAGTGCCAGGGCTGAATTTTTGTCCCAGTCCGCCCCTGCTGACAGTGTTGACAAATACCGACAGTTGACAAATACAGACGGTGTTGACCAATACTGATGGTGTTGACAAGTACCGACAGAGTTGATAAATACAGACAGTGTTGAACAATATTGACGGAGTTGACAAATACAGACGTAGTTGGCAAATACTGACGGTGTTGACAAATACAGACATAGTTGACAAATACTGACGGTGTTGACAAATACAGACGTAGTTGACAAATACAGACGTAGTTGGCAAATACAGACGGAGTTGACAAATACAGACGGAGTTGACAAATACAGACGGTGTTGATCAATATTGACGGAGCTTACAAATACTGATGGTGTTGACAAATACTGATGGTGTTGACAAATACCGACAGAGTGGCCTAATGGATAGAGAGTCGGACTTGTAACCCAAAGGTCATGGGTTCGAATCTCAGGTCCGGCAGGGATTGTCGGTGAGGGGAGTGAATGTCCAGCGCTCTCCCCACCCTCAATACCATGACTGAGGTGAGACCCTTGAGCAAGGCACCGTACCCCCAACTGCTCCCCGGGCGCCGCAGCAATGGCTGCCCACTGCTCCGGGTGTGTGTTCACGGTGTGTGTGTTCACTGCTGTGTGTGTGCACTTGGATGGGTTAAATGCAGAGCACAAATTCCGAGTATGGGTCACCATACTTGGCCACATGTCACTTCACTTCACTTCACTTCACTTCACTTCACTTCACTTCAGAGTTGACAAATATCGACGGTCTTGACAAATACTGACGGAGTTGACAAATACAGACGGTGTTGACAAATACAGACGGTGTTGACAAATACTGACGGTGTTGACAAATATTGACGGAGTTGACAAATACTGATGGTGTTGACAAATACCGACAGAGTTGACAAATATCGACGGTCTTGACAAATACTGACGGAGTTGACAAATACAGACAGTGTTGACAAATACAGTGTTCACCAATATTGACGGAGTTTACAAATACTGACGTGACGGTCTTGACAAATACAGACGGTGTTGACAAAAAAAGACGGAGTTGACAAATACAGACAGTGTTGACCAATATTGACGGAGTTTACAAATACTGACGTGACGTGTTGACAAATACTGACGGTGTTGACAAATACGACAGAATTGACAAATATCAACGGTCTTGACAAATACTGACGGAGTTGACAAATACAGACAGTGTTGACCAATATTGACGGAGTTGACAAATACCGACAGTGTTGACCAATATTGACGGAGTTGACAAATACCAACAGTGTTGACCAATATTGACGGAGTTGACAAATACAGACGGTGTTGACCAATATTGACGGAGCTGACAAATACAGACGGAGTTGACAAATACCGACAGAGTTGACAAATACCGACAGAGTTGACAAATATCGGCGGTCTTGACAAATACTGACGGAGTTGACAAATACTGACAGTGTTGACCAATATTGACGGAGTTTACAAATACTGACGGTGTTGAAAAATACCGACGGAGTTGACAAATACCGACGGTGTTGACAAATACAGACGGCGTTGACCAATATTGACGGAGTTGACAAATACAGACAGTGTTGACAAATACAGACGGTGTTGACCAATACAGACAGAGTTGACAAATACTGACGGAGTTGACAAATACTGACGGAGTTGACCAATATTGACGGTGTTGACAAATACTGATGGAGTTGAGAAATACAGACGGTGTTGACCAATACTGACGGAGTTTACAAATTCCGACGGACTTGACAAATACTAACAGTGTTGACAAATACAGACGGTCTTGATAAATACTGACAGAGTTGATAAATACTAACAGTGTTGACAAATACTAACGGAGTTGACAAATACAGACGGTGTTGACAAATACAAATGGTGCTGACCAATATTGACGGTGTTGACAAATACCGATGGAGTTGACAAATACTGACGGAGTTTACAAATTCCGACGGAGTTGACAAATACTAACAGTGTTGACAAATACAGACGGTCTTGACAAATACAGACGGTGCTGACCAATATTGGTTTTCAAATTCCGATGGAGCTGACAAATACTGACGTGTTGACTAAGGTCCAGCTGGGGCCAAATATTCAATATATGCAAATAGAATCATGAAACAACATCACAAGAATTCCCCATATGCAAAAAAAACCAAAAACATTAAATCACATTTTATAGACTTTTTGAGAGCACTTGTCAACCATCAGACATAAAACCTGATGGAGTTGACATCTGACAGAGTTGACAAAACCATGTGTTGTACAGTGGAGCAATTTTGTTTTCTTTCTCAGTTGTAGCTGCCTTAATAAACATCAAAAACACCAAGATTTATCCCACAACTATTTACTGAAAATAGTACACTGGGATGACTGAGTTGACATTGCCTTTCAATTTAAATGTATATTTTTGAATTTGTTGCATTTTTAAACACTCTGTTTGGCAATTTTACATTGTGACCTCATGCTGAGCACAGGCTAAATTACTTGTATTTTCCAAGTATAGAGCATGTATTTAAATAATACTAACAAAATGATTTAAAAATAAAAGCAATGAATGTCCTGAATATCCAGATTTCCTTTAGAAATAACTTAAGTATTTTTTAATATTGATGAATTTATTTATTTTTAACATAAAGAGGGCTTTTGTGTGTAGGAAATGTTTTGTCCCTTTTCTCAAAATATTACAGTAAGAACAAAGACGAAGGTTACCTTCTGTATGCAGAGCAAAGAGCATGTAGTGAATGTAGTGTAAATAAAACTTTATTAGCCGTCTTAAAAGGTATTAACCACCTCAAAGTGCCCTATGACAGAGATTTATAGCTCTTTTTCATCAATGATTATTTACAATATGAAGCATGGTTCTAATTAGTCAGTTTCCCCGAAAATACAGTATTAAGTTACAAAAACAAACAAACAAAAAAAGCATAGTAAACAATCTGCATACTATGAGCCTGTGTCTCTATATTGTACATGTGCTGTGCAGATCATTAAAGGGTAATTTCATCTTACCTTAAAACAGAGAAAAGGAAGAATACAAAGAAAGTGATTCGGAATCAACCTTACAATCAAACTTATTGCACAAGTCTTCAAATCATACAAATGCAGCTTTAAAAAAAGAACAGTCTAACCTAAAAAACAAAATGAAAAAGAGAAAGCAAGAAAAATCCATGTAATAAATTATTTTCTGGCAAGCTACAAATTTAAGAATATCTTTTAAATTTTCTCTCAGTTTCTTGATCTAATCTAGTTCCCTTGTACCAGTAACCGTATGCTCACACACACACATACACACACACTGCTCTCTCTCTCTCTCTCTCACACACACACATATATAGATAAGTAGGCCGGGCTCTTTCATATCAGTAGCATCCGTCAGCAGCAGCAGCAGGAGAATCGGTGGTTTTGTCAGGCACAGTTCTGGATCCACCTTACCGCAGCCAAGGCTGTAAAACACACAGATGGGGAACAGAAGCACGGTTACTTCAACTATTTGCTGCAGGGACATGCATTAAATTTAACAGCCAAAAACTACAACTCAGAAAGAGCACAGGAAAAAAAATGCGATTTCAAATAAATGCTGTTCTTTTGAACTCTCTATTCATCAAAAAATCCTGAAAAAATATGTAACAGTGTCCACTAAAATATTAAGCAGTGATAAATACATTTCTTGAGCAGCAAATCAGCATATTAGAATGATTTCTGAAGGATCATGTGACACTGAAGACTGGAGTAATGATGCTGAAAATCCAGCTTTGATCACTGGAATAAATTACAGTTTACAATATATTCACATATGCAGACTTTTTGAACATAAGAGACTTCATTCAAAAATATCAACTCTTTTGAATGGCAGTGTAAACTAAAGGCTATTGGCTATTAATCAATCATCACAGAACTATAACTTCCTGAGCGAGTGGTTTCACAAGAAGCAAAAAATGACTAAATAGCTGGAGAAGTTTCCTGAAATAATGATACTATATCAATTTAATGGAACACTGGAAAGGAAACACTGCAGAAACCTGATAACAAACCATAAAGTATTCGATAAGAAACACATATGTGCTTCATTTAGTATTTGATCGGCCCCCCCTTCTGCACATGACCCAACCGTGAGGAGCTGCACATGCAGACAGAACATCAGTGCACACATCTGGGATACCTGTTTCACTCCGTTTGTTAACATATGGAAGGTTCCGGAGTGTCTTTGAAGGTTACTCACAGATGTTTCTGCATACTAAACACATAGCTCACCATCACACGGGAATCCTCACGCTCCAGAACCTTCTGCGCCTGGTCCGGAGGAAACTTCAGCATGGATGTTATGACTTTGGCCATTGTCTGAAGAAACAAAATGCAGAGTGAGAAACTGAAATGATCTCCAAATCAAATCAGCATCTAACAATACTGTGTTAAACAGAAGCAAGAAATGACAGCTTAAAATGATTTTATTTGTTCATCAGTCATGTTACCCATTTTTCTTTTTTTTTCTTCTTATCCTGTCTTTACGTAAATAAATGTATGGAAGCTTGTTTCCGCCACTGAATAAAAAAAAAAAAAAAAGGGTAATTGCGAATTTTTAATCACACAATTCTGACTTTTTTCCCACAGAAATGCGTGATATAAACTCTTAACTGTGTGATATAAAGACAGAATTGTGTGATATAGTCAGAATTGCAAGAAAAAAAGACAGAATTGTGAGTTTATAACTTGCAATTTTGACTTTTTTTCCTTGCAATTGTGTTTATATCTCGCAATTCTGACTTTTTTCCTTGCAATTCTGACTTCTTTTCTCAGAATTGTGAGATTTAAAGACAGAATTGTGTGATATAGTCAGAATTGCGAGAAAAAAAGTCAGAATTGCTATAGTGAGTTTAAAACGCGCAATTGTGACTTTTTTCTTGCAATTGTGAGTTTATATCTCGTAATTCTGACTTCTTTTCACAGAATCGCAAGACATAAACTTGAAATTGTGAGGAAAAATGTCAGAATTTGTGAGATAAAAAGTCGCAATTACCTTTTTTATTTTTTATTCAGTGGCGGAAACAAGCTTCCATAAAATGAGCCCTGTATTAGAGGATTGAGTTAACAGTTTAATAGGAAAACCATGTGAAGCTTTTATATAAACTGGGCCTAAAATTAACATTCGCCAAGGGGGCAGTCGTGGCCTAATGGATAGAGAGTCGGACTTGTAACCCAAAGGTCATGGGTTCGAGTCTCAGGTCCGGCAGGGATTGTCGGTGAGTGGAGTGAATGTCCAGCGCTCTCCCCACCCTCAATACCACGACTGAGGTGAGACCCTTGAGCAAGGCACCGTACCCCCAACTGCTCCCCGGGCGCCGCAGCAATGGCTGCCCACTGCTCCGGGTGTGTGTTCACGGTGTGTGTGTTCACTGCTGTGTGTGTGCACTTGGATGGGTTAAATGCAGAGCACAAATTCCGAGTATGGGTCACCATACTTGGCCACATGTCACTTCACTTCACTTCAATCACCAAATGCGATAGCCAGTAACATTATTATGAATTCTAACAATGCAATGTTGTGAGAACATGAACGTAAACAAACGTGAATGATACTCTGGACAATTGCCAATTTAAATATTCAAATACAAGAAGACATGAAAGGGAAAGCAAAAACTCGCGTTTAAACATCAGAAGCATGCGCACAGAAAGCAGCATCTCAGACAGAGTATCTCAGATTTTTGTGTCGTAACTTTCATGGCCGGTAAAAAAATATTTATGGCTGGTAAATTTTAAGTCACCGGTTATTGGCATGTGTGGCAAAAAGTTAGTTTTAGGCCCTGTATATATAAAATTAAAACTTTATTAGGAGCCAACGTGCAAACGAATTTGCAAATGAATTCAGCCATTTCGAATTTCGTCGCACAATGCTATATTTTACGAACGCATGAATGTATAATTACGAAACTCAGTATGGGTCATCGACACGATGCCCTGAAGGAGTCTGAGAAGTTTCGGACCAGCGCCACCTAGTGGTGAAAAAAATTGTTTACATGCTTATAACTTTGGATGTGGTTGACTTATTTTTATTTTCATCTCCTTAGATTCCTGAATCCTTGCCGATTCCAACAATACCAAACATGCTAGGTTTAGCCTTATGGTTTGAGCAATGTTGTGATTTAACTTTTAAACAACATTCACCAATACCTTCAAAACCGTTAGTCCGATCGAGACGAAACCACTGTAGGAAAATCGGAAACATTGGTCATTGACTAAATGCTAATGGCCAAATTTCAAAAATTTTGATAGTAAGCGGCAAAAAAATGCAATCAAAGTCAGGTGTGGGTAATTTTTTATTTGTGTTTATACTTATAAATGTCTATAACTCCTAAACGAAATTAGATATTTTCACCAAATTTGACACGCTTATGTATGGGGGCACTCTGAGGACACACAAAAGAGGTGGGACTGCGCCACTTGGTGGTGCTATAATTGAACAAAACATGAAATTGGCTCTAACTACAATACTGTTGATCTGATTGACTTCAAAATTGCAGTGTCTTTGTTTCAGTTGCTATCTTAGTCCATTATGACATTGTTGGTCTGCTGCTAGCTTCCTTGTTTGCTTCTGTTGTGCTTGGCCCCTTAATTGCTGCTTGCAGCTATATTATATTTATTTTAGTTTTATTCATTTTAGTACTTAAGTCAGCTTTATTTCACTTAAAACTATTTTTATAATTTTAGTTTTGGTTAACAGTAACAGCATTGCCGCCCATCTTTAACGGAGCTGCTGCTGTTCACTGTTCTGTGAGCAATTACATCTCGCAAAGACAAAAAGCTCATTATCAGCAGCCTGCTGGGTAATCAGCCCTAGATAGATCTGCCAGTGTTCATGTGGCCATATACAGCGCTAATCAGAACCAGCACAGCAGTTTACCCTGAGCAACTCTCTTAAAATGGCAGGCGTTACTGGGTCATGTGATGAGAATAAGCTACTGGGTCGGCCGCCGGACATCCTCTCTGACAGGGAGGCCTGTTGTGATGTCATAAGGACCCGACTGTTTATTAGCAACGAGGGGGAATCCTGCTGGCTTTAGGGCGACATCATTGGAGCTGTTAATTAGTCCTGGCTAAACGGACAACATTCGCTCATTAGGGTCCCGCTAAATGGACATGAAATTATGCTGTTGGGAGTTTTCATGGGAATGAATCATTTTATAGGCTTCCATCCGGACTCCCCGTCACACTTATTTACTGCATCCTTCCTATAACAAATGGCATTATTAAGTTGTGGAAAACTTTGTGCATTGTGGGAAAGAACAATATGATAAAATGTAAGTTTTACAACATGGAAGTAAAATGGGTCACCCTACATATGCAGTAGCTACATTTTCTTGTCCCCATTATATGCATTAAGATAAATATTATTTGATATTACCAAAATTTCAAACATTGGTTGAAAAAAATATTACAGTGGATTCTGGAATTTGACATCCTCAAATCATTGTTATTTTAATAGTACTTGCATACTATTACAGTCTTTAATTATATTTTAAATCATCTTTTATTTAGATACTTTTCATTTTTAGTTTAGGTTTTTCTTTTTTTTATATTATATTATTTTATTTCCATTTTTGTTTTAGTAATTTTAGCACTTCAGCTTAAATTTATCCATTTCAGTTACTTGCCAAGGCAGCATTTTTAATTTTCATTTAAAACTTATATTTATTTTAGCTTCATTTCAATGAACAAAAACGATTTTTAATAGTTTTAGTTAACAATAACAACACTGATCCTCATGCAAGCAAACTCAATCCCTAACTTTAGCTAATGTAACTTTAGTTAATAGAAAATATTAGTAATATTAATAAAAAAGCTAATATTTAAAAACATATATTAGTCTTCCCCCAAACGACATAATCATAAAAGTGTAAAAATAACCCTCAAAATGTACCTTTGTCTCTCTTCCCATCATGTACTCAAACATGACCTTCCTGAGGTACTCGTATTCGGTGGGCTCGGAGAAAGGGTCGCCGCTGTTGTGTGACATATCTGTAGGGACAAACAAATGACAGATTCATTATAATCATTATCTATGAGTACTAGAGACTTTAAGCTCAGTGTTAGATGAAACAGTCACTGTTTTTTAAAGCAAGGCCTAAACAAAAACCTTATTCAGTCAAAATCTGCTGAACACTGCTCCGTCAGGCCCATAATTAAAAACAGAGCAGCCAGATGACGAACTTATAAACCCTCAACACCAACCAGCATTATAACAGTTGAACCAACAGAGTCAGAGAGAAAAGAGAATGTAAATAATGGGGTAACACATGTTGAGATGAAAAAATGTGTGCGTTGCAACTAGCAAATGCAACTTTTACATTAAAAACTTGTTTGCCTTGATTCTAGGATGTTAATCTTTCAGAACCCGCACTGGTGATTGAGGACAATTTTCCTCTGCTTTGACATCAATAAGATAAGCATGCATTCATACACTTAATACATTCATTAAACACACACCAGCGACCTTTGAAAGGCAATAATCAGTCCGTAAATCAGAGCGCTAGACGCGCCTCACTTCCAGTCGCAGTAGTTAAGGGTGCCAGCTCGCAGCAACACTGGAAACGCCATAATGACAGCATTGTGGTTAAATACAAGAAGCTTTGACTCAGTCTAGGTGGGGGCCTTTCCGTTTTCCACCCTGCTTTTAATGGATAAAGAAGTGAGAGCAGAAACGTAACAGGAGACGTTGAGACCGTGAATGAACAAAAACTAACTTGAGCTATTCAAAAAAAAAAAGCAGCATGTAATAAAGCCGGCGATAGGTGGGCCAGTTTCTGTGCTGTTGATACCATGGAAAACATGACATAAAATACCTACGAGAACACCACAACTTTAGAATCGCATGTCAGTACAACCTCCACGCCTAACTTTAAAAAACATATTTAAAAAAAATCTTACTGACCCCAAAATTTTGAATGGTAGAGTATGTTTTTGCTAAATAGAATGTGTACATGTACAGCACGTGGGCGTAACGCATTACAAATAACTTGAGTTGCGTACGTTTTCAAGTAACTAGTAAAGTAATGCATTACTTTTAAAGGGGACCTATAATGCTCCTTTCACAAGATGTAATATAAGATCTCCAGAATGTGTCTGTGAAGTTTCAGCTCAAAATCCCCCACAGATCATTTATTATAGCTTGTCAAATTTGCCCCTATTTGGGTGTGAGCAAAAACACGCCGTTTTTGTGTGTGTCCCTTTAAATGCAAATGAGCTGCTGCTCCCGGCCCCCTTTCCAGAAGAGGGCGGAGCTTTAACAGCTCAACAACAACAAAGCTGGAGAATCTCACGCAGCCAAAATGAGGATTGTCAGTAACGGTGTTCAGCCTTACATTGTTCAAACCGGAGTCGACACTGATGGAGAGACTCAGGAAGAAGTTACAACTTTTAAAAATGAAACTGGACGTTTCTGAATGGTTAGTGGATAAATTTATGTAGTTGCTGTGGAGTTGATTCAACTCATCCACTAGCATGTGCCGTCATGTTAATCTTTTGTGTTGAATTGACCCTCGTTTGTGAAGCAGTCCGGCGTAAAATGACGGCATGACAACAACACTCTACTACAACAACTCTTCCTCTTCTCTAAAGCAGCCCAACATGGCCCCGCTCTCTTTGTTGTGTGTTCTCGGGGATGGGGTTTATGTAAATGTTAGGGTTAGTGATGTCACCAACCCAGGAAGAAGTCCCTAACAGCCGTTTGTTGTAGTCCTTAAAAAGCGATTTCTGTCAAAGAAAATCTCTTTGCATTGAACTTTGAGCGTCGTAACTTTGCAGATGTTTATGCTCAAACAGCAACATTACACACTCACTAATGTCAGTATTCCGCAAAATGAATAAAAACGGTGAAATGCAATCTCAGAATATTGCACAAAACGTGCAATAATTAAATATATTAAATTAAACAAATATACTTAATGTATTTAATTACACTTTATTAACCAGTGTCTTTCCTGCTGACCTTCGATGATCCAATTCAACCATACTAATAAGTAATAAGCAAAAATGTTCTCAGCCTGAAGCTTATTCAGTTCACTTTTGGTGTGAAAAGGCCTTTACATTTGCCAAAAATAGTAACACAAGTAATATAACATTACTTTCCATAAAAAAAGTAACGCAATTAGTAACTTTTTTAGGGAGTAACACAATATTGTAATGCATTACTTTTAACTTTCCCCAACACTAATCGAAAGCATTCGAATCACCCCAGATGTGCAGTAAATCTTCAGTAATGTCTCACAGCAGTGATGTAAGGATTAAGCAATTCGATTTTGTCTGAAAGTTATTTTGAAATATGCATTACAGTATCTAGCAATGCACAAAGAGCGCAGAAGGTCCAGCTATCTATTTGTATTACGACAGCCTTCTTGCCTCATTAAACCTGTGAATGACTGGCAATTAGCAGAAGGAGCCGTGTGTCCCTCTGGAAAGTCCATTTAACCAGTGCTGAAGACACTGGGGTGGCTGGACGTCCAGGAACAGACAGTGTGATAGAGAGAGCTGGAGCTCAAGGTGCCGCTGAAACCTAAACAGGCCTTTGATCAGGAAGCATGGAGAAATGAGGGGCTAATAAATAACCCGACCTGTCTGACTGACCTCAGGACAGCCCAGCTGGGCCAACAGGGACGAAACACGAGCCACGTCGGCCTCATCCCCAAAACAACACTATCTGATCTATACAGAGGGCCTTGTTTACGACAACCGTTAACACATGCTTAAACTGTTGACTGGATAATAAACAAAATGCATAAATAATATAGAAAGCAAGAAATAGTGCACATAAACAAAAACGCGGACCATAAATGATTTTAGTAGGGGTAGTTTCTGGGCCATTTCTGACTATTGAGTGTTTATGGGAGGGCGAAGCAGTCAGGAGGTCAAACAGACTTCATAAACTACTGTCCCTTTAATGTAGAGGCCACACAGATAAGATGAAGGACAAATGGACAAGGTTTGTTTGTGATTAAAGTTTGAGGGAGCGGTTTGTTTAGTTGCATGTCAAAGACGAAGATGTCTTCAAAGGAAACCCTCATTTGGGAATTTATTTAGGATATTTAATGTGGTTTATGAGGAGATGATGATGACTTGAGCTCTATTAAAAGCTAGTAAGGCACCTACTTTCTAAGACAGCTTTGTAAGGCTTCATAGACACTCCCAAAATAAAGATGACTTCTTTAGGACAAATTCAGCATTTCATGTTTATTTTGCAGATAAAGTAACTGCAGAAAGCATTACAAAAAGCTCTGAAAAAATTCAGAATTCTGATTCATTCATGAAGATGTTGAGAGAAAGAGTTGATTGGGTTTTTTTATTATTATTGTTTTTGAAAGAAGTCTCTTCTGCTCACCAAGGCTACATTTATTTGATCAAAAATACAGTAAAAATTGTGAAATATTATTACAATTAAAAATTACTGTTTTTTTATTTGAATATATTGTGAAATGTAATTTATTCCTGTGATCAAAGCTGAATTTTCAGCATCATTACTCCAGTCTTCAGTGTCACATGATCCTTCAGAAATCATTCTAATATGATGATTTGCTGCTCAAGAAACATTTATGATTATTATCAATGTTGAAAACAGTTGTACTGCTTCATTTTCTTGTGGAAGCCATTCTACTTTTTCAGGATTCTTTGATGAATACAGAATATAACATTTATTTGAAATCTTTTATAAATGTCTTTACTATCACTTTTCAGCAATTTAAATGGGTCCTTGATTATGATTATGAGTTTTTTTTAAAACTTTAGTTAGTGTGTAATGTTGCAAGTTTGAGCATAAACAACATCTGCAAAGTTACGACGCTCAAAGTTCAATGCAAAGAGAGATATTTTCTTTTACAGAAATAACTTTTTAAGGACTTCAACAAGTGGCTGGTAGGGACTACAACAAGCTTCTTCCTGGGTTGGTGACATCAATAACCAAAAATTTACAGAAACCCCGCCCCCGAGAACACGTAAGGCTGAACACCGTTACTGGCAATCCTCATTTTGGCTGCGTGAGATTCTCCAGCTTTGTTGTTGTTGAGCTGTTAAAGCTCCGCCCTCTTCTGGAAAGGGGGGCGGGAGTAGCAGCTAATTTGCATTTAAAGGGACACACACAAAAACGTCATGTTTTTGCTCACACCCAAATAGCGGCAAATTTAACAAGCTATAATACATGATCGGTGGGGGATTTTGAACTGAAACTTCACACATTCTGTGGATCTTAAATTACATCTTGTGAAAGGGGCATAAAAAGGTCCCCTTTAATGTGTCCTTGCCGAACAAAAGTATTAATTTCTTTAAATAAAATTTACTGACCCCAAATATATTTTTAGACAACATGAGTCAGTGTTCACAATGCATTTAAAGGAAATGTCAATTGCTGTAACTTATAGTTTACCATTTAATTTTTGTCTTTAAATTAAGTCTACATTTCCTCAGTTTTGTTTACAAAACCCATATGACATTCTTTCCTCCATGTAACACAAAAGGTGTTATTTTGGTGACTCTGCTCTTGCCCAAACAACGCGAGTATAAAAGACGCTGCAGATCTTTGAGACGACCGTCTGAATCTGGGGTCATTCGTGGGAACTGAGGAGAAACAGTCTGTGAAAACCATTAGATTCAGAGATGAGCTCTTTATTACACCAGCAGGGAAGGGCTGTGGAGGGGCAGATTTCTCTAAAACGCCGGCCTCTAGTTGCCCATATGTTTCAGGTCTGCATATGTGCGTGATTGATAGCGGGGTGTTAAAGCGCGGCTCTCCTGCGGTGACTGATCGCTCTGAGCTAGTGAGAATGAAGCTGGTTTGTCTGCCAAGGGTCAGTGTGCCACATCATTCATTAACCTCTGGGAGTTGCAGGAGATACTTGACAAGCATTTTACAGTCACTAGGCGGCTAATACCTCCAAATTCATATTACAAACAGATAAATAAAACAGTAAATGACATCTGGATGACAGCTGGCTTTAGAAACATTGTTCTGCTTGCCCCCAGCTATATGATATTGCATTCAAAAGCCATCTTTATAGAAAAATGTTTACGATTATTTACCTCTATATGTGGTTCCCAGGTGAGTCACCACTGCATTTTTATGGGAGCGTCTTATTTTGTCTTCCAGAGCATGAATCTGAAAATAAATACAGTTATTTAAAATAAATACAGTGTAAAAGTGATCTTTAAAGTAAACTTAAGCTGGTGTCTGTATTTGTATAAAGGTTTTAGAAATTAAAAAATGCCATCAAGCATAATAATTAGTAATGATATGATCAGTATAAATTTGAGGTAACACTTAATTTAGGGTCCAATTCTTACTATTAACTAGTTGCTTATTAGTATGCATATCACTAGGATATTAGCTGTTTATTACATTTACATTTACATTTACATTTATGCATTTGGCAGACGCTTTTATCCAAAGCGACTTACATTGCATTATACTATACATTTGTATCTGAGTATGTGCAATCCCTGGGATCGAACCCATGACCTTGGCATTGCTAGTGCCACACTCTAACCACTGAGCTACAGGAAAGCTCAGTGGTTAGAGCTACTTATAAAGCAGAAATTAATGCCTTTTTGTGCATGAACATATTTTACATCCCGTAATCCTAGCCCATACCTAAACTTAATTAATAAATACCTTACTAACTATTAACACTTTGAGCCTGAAGTGTACTGCCGGTGTTACACCACCCCCCGCAAAACAATTCAAAGCTTAGAAACTCAGCTTTTTAATACATCCAACCATTTTGTTCAACTCTTAATGAGTACCGAGTCATCCGGCTAAACCGGAGTGTACCGCCCGCGGGTGCCACCTAGCTACAAAAAAATTAATAATCATATTTTTTAAAACTACTGCCTTGATCAACACAAAATAGGTGTCATTTGAAAGCTTAGAGTCTGAACTTAATGAATGTAGCCAATTTGATTAACTTCTAAGTAGTGCTGAGTTATTTGCTGATAAATAATAAAAAATAAAAAAAAATTTATGAATTGTTTTGTACTATGTACTGCAACGTGTCAAAAACATCATACAGCTCAGATGATTGTGTCGTATGTCATTTGAAAGGTCTCATGGAGTATAATACAACAAGCATAATTGTTTTGGGTTTTGACTAAACTTGAGCAAATTTTTGTACTTGAAGCCCCGCAAGACCCATATGTAAGTAATATACGGATACGGCATTTATATCACGTTTTTACTCGTAACTTTATGAAACATGCTCCGATTGTGGAAAATTGCACATCATTACAGCAGATTCTCACGATTAAAATGAGTCTAAAATCAACATAATCCAATTCGTCGATCAGGAGATATTCCTCACAGAGACACGGCACACAAAACACAACAGGCGCTAACTAAAAACAAATGTAGCCTTCACGTGTCATTTTCGCTTATAACTTCATGAAACATGCACAGATCGTACAAAATGGCACACCATTACTTACAGTGGATGCTTCCGATTGAAATGCGTCCAAAATCAAAATAATCCCTTGTGTCGATCACGAGATATCCCTCATGGAGGAATGATTTTAGAAATGCCGATTAGGGGGGATCGAGGGCTAAACAAAAAGGCTACCTTTTGATTACTTTATGCTATCACCACAAAATCTGATCCAGATGCAGCTCACATGTAGGGGAACTTCACGAAAAAAAATAATTGTCCTCCTACATTATTTCCTTCCCAAGTTATTGCATGTCAAATAAGAATGATTTGTAAAATTACAATAAAAATTTTATATTTTTTGGATAGTTTCTCAGCATGAAGCATAATTTTTTTTAGTATCTAAAAATTTTAAAAGTTTTCTATCAAACGATACCTACCTTTTGACTCTCCGTGCTAAAATTTTGGAGTTATGAGTTGTGTATGTCACTTAAAGCGTTAAAGGGTTAATAAGCAGTAATTAATTAGGAGTTTATAGAGGCAAAAGTCATAGTTAATAGTTAATGGTGAGAACTGGACCCTAAACTAAAGTGTGACCAAATTTGAAAATGCTGTTTCCGTGTGGACTGTGAAAACAGAGATATTCGAAAACGATGATGCATGTTTAGTCATGTGATGCATATTACACCAGGTATGTCCCAGCTATGTGCTATTCACTTTCTCAGTGTTGCTAAAGATAAATTTGACTTTGTACAACCTTCATTTTACATTCCTGAAAAGATGACAATTGCTGTCCTGTGTCAAAACATGACTTAACTAACTAAACAACAAGTAACAATAACATTATACATTTTTATTATGTTTTATGCATGCGCAGTTAGATGATTTAAGAGAATGTTTTTGGTAAAACGCTTGATGAAAATGTCGTTTTCAAATGCATCTATAATAATGTAGACGTAGACTTAAAATGAGTAATTTTTTGGAGAAACTTCCCTACACTAGTCCTCAAATTAACAACCACCTATGGCCCAGGGTGAAGTCGAGTTATGTCCAGTCAGTGTTTTCGCCTCCTCGTTTAAGTTTGCATTCGTGTGGGGTGAGAGAAACAGCATGAGCGCTGCTGTAACTGTTTGTAAAGTTGAAATAAGAGTAAACAGATGTGCGGTGTAATGAATCTAATCTCATTTCGGTTTTACACAGCTGATGGGGTGCAGGAGCTCTGGGAATGTGACGGGATTCTTAACACTCCTCTCATTCTTTCTCTATGCCTTTTACATTTTCTTTGTGTGCTAAACACTTCTTAGGCATAAAACATAGTCTGTGCCGGTCAGTTTTCTCACGCAGGTCAACTACTGTCATGGCAAAGCAAGAGAATCCTGCTGAGCAAGCTAGTTAAAGTTTGTTGTTAAATTGTCAACAATGTTTATAGCTAGCTACATTAAAAATAACACATCCGGTTCAGCGATACAGACACCCACCCTGCTAAACTCTCTTCACTTACCCTGTCATGGTATTCCTGCTCTTTTAGCTTGGCCTCGCTCAACATGGTTGTCTTTTCTGCAAGCTGAACCTGATTGGACAAAGAGAAAAAGAGTAGAAGTCAAACACGCAAACAAGTAAGAGCAACACTATTCATAAGTTTGGGGTTGGAAAGATTTTTTTTAATGTTTCTGATCAAAAATACAGTAAAAAACGTAATATTGTATAATATTTTTACAATCAAAAGATGAATTTTCAGCATCATTACTCCAGTCTTCAGTGTCACATGATCCTTCAGAAATCATTCTAATATGATTATTTGATGCTCAAGAAACATTTCTGATTATTATCAATGTTGAAAACAGCCTAATATTTTTGTGGAAAAGTTCAGAAGAGCAGCATTCATTTGAAACAGAAATCTTTTATAACATTATAAATGTCTTTACTGTCAATTCTGATCAATTTAATGCATCGTTGCATCATCATCCTAAAAAAGTAGGCATTTTAAATGTTAGCATAAAGTGTCCTGGTTTTAAAGGAACACATTAATCAGACAAATAGATGAAAATAAAACCTACCTTTAACTCATCAAGACCCTGAAACACAAAAAAAAGAATCAGCAGGTCACATGACTGCATCATTACACATAAATATTAACAATCAGTTGTAACTAGATTTTGTGGTGTTTGCCCACAGAAAACTTGTGACATCAGACTGCAAAAATGCAGCATGGGCTCCAGAGGTGCACTGCACCGAACACACAAGGACCACTTTATCCTGAACAAGGCTCAACTTTTTGCCTCTTTCCAAGCATGCACTGCTCGCCTGAGAGCGCACTATGGCATAAATCTAACAGCTCAGGATGCTCTCTGAGGGGTTAATTGAGAACAGAGACGGTCTGTTTAAGACCTCTTTCTCAGGGATGCATTCCAAACCTTTTCAGGAAATTCATTCCTATGGCCTATTCTGGAGTGAGACAATTACACTGCAACGGAGATCATGCGAATGAAGTCTTTTAAAAATATATTCTGTGACAAGAGAGTAACACTGTATTCTAACCAGACGCGACACGCGATAAAAGGTATATTTTCTATGTCAATCAGAGTTTTTGTCCTAACAACACCACAAAGTATGATGATGATGATCTCAGGTACTGTTTATGTGCTTCATTTCATGTTAAAAGCGTCTAATGTGAGTTTAAGTATCATTTTGAGTGTCTTTTATAGCCGTACTGAAAGCAACAACGGACAATTCACCTTAGATCTTCGAAATAAATAAAAGGAAACAAGAACGTTCAAACTGTCAACTCATTGTGAACAGACAAGTGTATTCTATGACAGATTGTTTCAGTAACTCAGTATGTATTTTTGTTAAAATAGTGTAATATTCATGAATTTGATTATAAACCATTTCGTTGCGAGTGCCGGGAGCTTGCCGAGAGAGCCCGCCCACATGCTCTTCTGATTGGCTGTGATTTTTGATTGACTTGTCTCATAGTCACGCTGAGTCTGGTGTGGACGGACAAATTGCTTGTTGCTGGAATCTTATTGCATCGCTTCTGGTTAGGACACGGTGTATGACTGCAGACTTGGCAAAGCTTGTCAAATTTGCCCCTATTTGGGTGTGAGCAACAACACACTGTTTTTGTGTGAGTCCCTTTAATTGCAAATGAGCTGCTGCTCCCAGACCCCTTTCCAGAAGAGGGCGGAGCTTTAACAGCTCGCGCTTCAGTTGCTCAACAACAACAAAGCTGGAGAATCTCACGCAGCCAAAAATGAGGATTGTCAGTAACGGTGTTCAGCCTTACATTGTTCAAACCGGAGTCGACACTGATGGAGAGACTCAGGAAGAAGTTACAACTTTTAGAATGAAACTGGACGTTTCAAAAATATCGCTCGGACAGAAACGCTCGTTTTTTTAGCAATCGAGCTTGCCAGGGTCAACTTCAGGCTATCCATGCTAACGAGACTCTAAATAGTGTTCAGTGCTCGTCTGTGCAGTCAACGACAGAACAGTTAGCATGCTTTGCTCGAACTTTTGCCATGGCGTTAGAACTGGTACACCGTTATCACTTGCGAAAACAAAATGGGGGCGATGAGGGTGGAAACGTGCAGAATAAGGGGCGGTAATATTATAATAAGATCCCCTTCCTACGTCACAAGGGGAGTGAAATCTGAGCGGCTTGTTTTTTCACATGCTTGCAGAGAAAGTCTTGCCAAAACAAAGTTACTGGGTTGTCCTTTTTCTCGTTTTCTGGTTTGGTAGATGCACCGGGGACCCGATTATAGAACTTAAACATGGAAAAAGTCAGATTTTCATGATATGTCCCCTATAAAGTAACATTTAATTAAAGGCAACAACTCTCATTTTAATGTATATCCATACAAAATCCCAAAACAAGTAACTCCCTGCGGGACATGGTGTGTAAACTCTGAGGCTGTACCTGTGGGCCGCTGAGACTCCTCTGCTGTAGCTCCTCTAACTCCTTCTGCACCTCCCACACGCGGTCGCCCATCTCCACCTCACGACTCTACAGGAAGACCAAACTCTGAGCAAAGGTGCAATTTCTGTCTGAATCATTTTACAATGCTGTCTTGTCATATTGTATTAATTTTCAGGTAATAAACTTGGGTCTTAAAATGCATGGGTAAACAATTAGATCTATAAGATGCGGAAATAATCCAATTACAAATAGTTAGCATACTTCTCTGCCAGGATGGATGTAAGCAGCATAAGGTCTACATCATTCAATACAGCTCTAGGGGGAGTTTGAGGTGCTAGTTGACTGAGGTAAGTGTTTCCTGATGATATACAAACTTTTAGCTGAAACCTGAACTTACTGACTTTATGTGGTGGAATTTAGCAAACACAATGACCTCCTCACAAAATTCTTCCCGTGCGAGTATCTTTCTATAAAGTATTATCTGAAGCATCTGCTGGCCATTTATCAATAACTCACAATTAAAAACAAAAGCCACAATTTCACTTTATTTTGCTGTACCTGAAGGACATCTTCATAACGCTGAACCGTTCTGTTTAGTTCTTCCTCCTTCTGAGCGATCATTTTCTGAAGCTGATTGACTTCATCCCGATGGCTATTTATAATCTCAGCTTCAACACCTTGAGCTTTCTCTGTGTGGAAATAATAAAGAGGAAAGTACAGTAAGAAGACATGAAGAATGTTACCATCACTGAATGTAAAACACTCATTTCCAGACTGGATGGATCAAATGTCAGGATTGAAAACACATGGAAAATCAATTATGAATTTGATATCTCGCCAGACGCCAGTAAATCAGCAAATGTGACCAACTATTAAAACAGTTTGTTCATGTTGTCCACAATGCTTTCCAAGACTTTTGGTACTTGGTTTTGTTCAGTATTTTTTATATTTTTGTTTTACTCAAAGGAATACTCCACTTTAAAATGAAAATTCCATCATTCACTTCCTCACATCATTCCAAAAAACATTAAAAAAAATTTTTTTGTCCATCAAACAGAAACGATGTCAGGCAGAATGTTCACAAATTTTCACTTTTGGGTGAGCTATTACTTAAAATATTTAAATGACCTGCCCCTTTAAATATTTAAATTACCATATTCATATAGCATGATATTTGCATCTTACCACAAGGTTCTTTAAAGAACGCCATGGTATTATTCCTATCACAGTAGTGTCCGGAAAACACAGTATTACCATGGTAGCATGAGCAATAAATGGTACTTTTGCCCCTCTTACCAATGGTCTCCTTCACAGAACCTTCCAGTTCCTTTTCCTTCAGGGCCATTTGGGTGTTGAACTCCCTCATTAACTGCTTAAGAGAAGAGTTGTGTCTCATTTCCATATCTTCCATTTCAAGCCTATTAAAACAAAGATCACCAACCATATGAACCCTGAGAACAACGATGTAGCAGAAAATATGCATCCTTACATCAAGGAGAAACATAAAATCCTCCCCACCTGTTTCTAAAATGAAACAGGAAAAAAAGTCAAATAAATCTTACTTGAGCTTCTTCTCGTTTTCCTCAGCCATCTCCTTTTTCAGGAAATCCAGCTCCTTCTCATGCTCTTTCCTTAGAGACCGAAGGTCTTTTTGTAGTCTGGTGTAATCTTTGTGTAGCTTCTGCTTCTCGTTCTCAGCCTCTACCAGTTTTCTCTGAAGATCATTCTCTGAGTTGTTTGCATTGTTGATTAAGCACTCACTATCAGTCTCCCCGTTTCCTTGAGGTGAACTCAGTTGTGCTTTTAGCTGATTTTCTTTCTCTTCTAGCCTCTGCTGTAAATCTTGGAGCTTCTCCTCATATTCCTGCACCAACAAGTCCTTCTGACTTGTCCATTCGTCTTGGTTCCCGGCAGTGTCCTTGCTTTCCTTGGCCACTAACATTGCAGGCTCCATTCCTAATCTACTAGAGGTCATTTGCACTTCAGAAACATGTTCATTCTCTACTTCATCAATCTGTTTCTCTTTTATCTGTTCTTGAAGATCCAGGCATGTCTGTTGAAGCTCTTGCACTCGAGCGGTCTGTTCGAGCAGGTCTTCTTTAAGGCGACTTACCTCAGTTTGGTAGTTTGCAATCTGTTCATTAGATTCCAAAAGTTTGGTCTCAAGCTCCTCGAGTCTGGAAGAAGTTTCTCTTGCAGCAAAAGCAGATTGCTCCTCCTTTGCTGACATGTCTTTATGAAGAACAGCAAGCTTCTCTTCATACATATCTTTTAAGTTTTGCAGAGAGGCCTGTCTTTCCTCATTTTCTTTCTGCTGCAATTCTTGTAGATGTTTTGCATGCTCTTCCTTTAATTTTACGGTGGCCTCCTCCATTGTCTTCTCAATGTCCTCTAGAGACTTTATACATTCTTCTTTTTCAGTCTGGGTTTGCTTGATACCATCCAACTGCATCTGCAGGTCTTTAATAGTCTGCTCCTTTTCCTCGATTTGTGAAGTCAACTGTTTACGAATCATGCCAATCTTCTGCTCTGCCTTCTTCTTCAACTCAGCTACTTTACCAGCCGTCTCAGAGGACGCCTTTTCCTGGGCTGCCTTCACCGCCTCATCTTTTGCACTCAGAATCTCTGCCTTCTCCATCTCAAAGTCGTTCCTCTGGGATTCCAGTTCCTGCTTGGCTGTTTCAACATCTTTCTTTAAAGACTGAAGACTTTCCTCAGTTTTCTGAATTAGGGCACCATTTTGAGAGCTTTGATCTTGAGCTTCCTGCACTTGTTTCATCAACTCCATCTTTTCGCTCTCCCTAATGGTAAGGTGCTGCTGCAAATCAGCTGCAAGATGTTCTCGCTCTTTTGTCCGCAATTCCAGCTGCTCCTCCAGATCACAAACTTTCTTTGAGCAGATTTCCAGCTCTGAGGTCAAGGCATGAACCCTCTGATCTTTCTCACTAAGTGCCTGATCCATCTCGGACTTACTAATGGAGTGATTGTCAACGCTGGCAGTGAGTATCTGAAGTTGTCCGTCCTTCTCCGCAATCTGCCTCTCCATGTCTGCAACTTTATCTTGAAGAGACTTAACAGTGCTGTGACTCTGATTGAACTTCTTTTTCAGCTCAGAGAACTTATTCCTGAGTGAGTCTACCTGCTCTTGAAGCAAGGTCTTTTCTTTTTCTAGCCTTTCCACCTTCTCCCCCATTTGGCATATCACCCTCTCCTTGTCCTCATTGTGCTGCTGATTCAGCAGAGATATGGCTTCCTCTTTTTCAGTTATGCTACTTGATAACTGGGTCTTTATGTCATTCATGACAGATTCTAGATTGCTGATTTGCAAAACATTTGCTTTGAGATTTTCTGATACGTTTTTGTTCTCCTTGCGAAGCTGCTCAATGTTAAGGTCTTTCTCAGAAAGTACTTGGGAGCGATTCTCCGCATCAGTTTGCAGAGACTCCATTTCGGTTTGTAAGGCTTTAAGAGTCTCTGAACTTGCACTAAACTGAAGAGTTACCTCATCAAGAGAGCTCTTTAGATTATGGTTTTCATCCAAAGTCTGCTGAATTTCTTTCTCTAAAGTGCTGATTCTGTTGTCCTTTGTCATGATACTATTTTTTAGATATGTTACCTTATTCTGATTACCGATAACCCGGTTTTGTAACTCCCTAACTCGTTCCTCAACTTTCTTACACAGCCCAACAGAGAAACCATCTAACTTATCCTGGGCTTCCTGACAACATTGTTCAAACTCCTTCGTGATGGTACACAATTGTGTCTGGAATTCTTTTTCTTTATTTTTAAGTTCAGCCATTTTTTCTGCAAGGGTCCTCTGGAGATCTTCGCCCTCTTTACTCTTGGATGTTTCAAGCAAACTCAACTTTTGCTGGGTGTTTATCAACTCTTCAGATATGCCCTGCAATTTCTCCTTACTAGTTTCCTCAGCCTTTCTCAGTTCATCCTGCAGAAGATTTTGTTCATTCAATGCCTGGTTTAGATTCTTCTCCATGGTTTCGACTTGCCTTTTAAATATACCTTCCCCTTCAGACAAACTTTCCACCTTGCTTGCTGCTTCCCTGAGCTCTGTCTGTAGTTTCTGCACAGTGGTTTCCCTCATGGCAAGCTCCTCCCTCAGGTTCTGGATGTCTTTCATGATCTGTTCCTTTTCTTCCCTGCTGGCCGAAAGCAGCTGAGAGTTCTCCTCCAACTCCTGGGCTTTCTCTTGTAAAGACTGGGCATGTTTTTCTTGCATCTCCTCCTCATGCTGGTTGAGTTTCTCCTGCCAATGACGAACAAGGTCTTCCAGCTCCTGTTTATGGCTAACCTGAAGCTTGCCCAAGTGCTCCTTGTGATTGGCCTCCAAATCAGACATGGCGGTGCTGAGGCCCTCAGAGCTTGCTTGTGCCACCTCAAGGATCTTCTCCTTCAGTTGCTGGTCTTTCAGTTCTAACTCTTGAACTGTCTTAGATAACTCTGCTTTGGCATTCTCCTCTTGATCCTGAAGCTTCTTCTTCAACTTGTCCTGTGCTTCTTTGGCTTTCTGCTTGAATTTCTCCATTTTGTTCTCCTGGGATTTCAGCTTGCAATCCATGTCTTTCCTAATGTTCTCAAGTTTCTTCTCGTGAGAACTCTTCTGGTCATCCAGCTGCTTCCTCAACCGGTTTTGCTCCTCTTGCATTGTTTTGCAGGTTGCAGAATGCAAATTCTCATTTTCAGTTAGGTCCCTCTTGACTTGCTCCATCTTCTGCATTAGTTCCTGAAGTTCATTCGTCTTCTGTTCAAGACACACTCCTTTCTCCTGACAATCATTACGCACTGCCTCAAGGGTTTGCTCAAGATCTTTCACTTGATTCTTGGTTTGATGGAGTTCTTCTGTAAGGGTGCTAATCTGAGATCTTGATTCCTCAAGAGCCTCTTTATTCGACTGTGCCCTGAGACGAAGTTCCTCCAACTGAGCACTTCCATCTGCTTGCAAAGTCTTTTCCCTGAGCATATGTTTCTCTAGTGCATTTTCCTTCTTCTCCAACAGAGTCTTCAGCTGATTTATTTCTTCTTTCAGCATTTTCTCCACCATTGCAAACGACTGTTGACTCTGTATCGCAGCTTCAATCTCAGCCTGATATTTTGCTTGTTCTTCCTTGAGTCTTTCCTCAAACTCTTGTCTTGCGGTTTCACTGCTGGCATCCTTAGAGGCCAGCCTCTCTTCTAACTGTTGTCTACTATTCAGTACTTCACTGAGATCAGAAGACAGGGTCTCAATCTCTGTCTGTTTGTCACTCAGTTTATCAAGCATCTTTTTGTTCATGTCTTCCACATGGGAATGGAACTGTTCCTCCTTGTCTTTCAGAACAGATTCAATCTCTGCCTTGTGTTTCTGCATGAGCTCTTCCATAACAACATCATGCTGCTGGTTGAGGTCTTTCATTTGCTCTGTCTTTTCTCTTTCAAGTTCTTGCTTATGTGCTTCTTCTAGAGCAGCTATTTCAGACTCATGTTTCTTTCTCAGCTCTTCCATTTGCACAGGGAGTTCATCCGACTTGGTGTAATCCTTCTCTGAGCTACCGAGGCAACTCTCAAGTTCTTGAATTCTCTGTAAAACAGAAAAACCCAAACACTTTAAGGAATGTACAATGCAAAAATATGGCATTGCTTTCATTCACCTCCTCATTCATGCTGACTCTGTAGTTCTATGGCTTAATTTGGCCATCCAACTACAATAAGGATATCCTGTTGATGTATCCTCAGATAAAATGGCATATAAACTCACCGTTCTGGCAGACTCCAACTCTAGCTGTAGTTCCTTGGCTTTGTTCTCCCCCTCAGACTGAACTGCAGCTTTCTGCAGCTCTGCTTCCTCCAAAGCGAGAGATGCCTGCTGTTCTCTTTCCTGTGCCGACTGCAACAGCTCCTCACGACACTGCTCCTGAGGTAAACAAAGAGCATTAGTGCAAATAGCTTGGGAAACTCCTACATCCAAATAGCTAATATTTAAATGAACTGATCACAGGTTACCACAGAAATGAAAACCAGGGCATACCACTGCCTGTTTGATCTGGGCACTCAGTTCCTGTTCTTTGCTAGCCATAGCCTCTGAGTGTAACCGCTCCATTTCTGCTATCCTATCCTCGGTGGACCTCTGAAACGAAATAAATCATGGCAAAATTTTAACCTTTGTCAAGTTTGATGGACAATTTAAAAATACTCTAACATGCACAATGCAAAACTCTCTTCCTAGTCCATCTATTCTAGACTATGTATTGGAACTATGGTTCAGTAGTTGCACAAACAGACTAAAGGTCAGAGAAGATGGGGAATTATCACCTTTTTATTTTGTTTTATTTGTTTTTTATTGCCATATCAGCATCTATCTTTGTTATATTATTAAAAAAACATAATAAAAAGCACAAAAACAATTAACAATAAATAACTATATAAAATCTCTAAGTTTAATGTTTAATAAAAACTGATTACCATATGAATATAAAATATTCCCACATGAAACCTTTCTAAAAATATATATTAATGCAATTTATGGTGAAAAAATTATAATTGACAACTGACTTTTAAAGAAAGTGGGCTATATATAAAGAATAATTATAATATATATATTTATTAAAATGATAGATGATCCCACGTTGCATGAAACAGTGTATCTTTTACATTTTCTCATGAATGAAACTCAATGGGTTCACCATAAGAATTTGAAATCTCTCAGTTGACTAATCCCCAAAGCATCATGATTTGGTGAAATAATCAACGGACTCAAAATGTCACTCTTCAATGAATTATTGCCAAGCGAAACCGAGACATACAGTATTTGTCTTTGTTATGGCATGGATTATGGTCCTGATGAATGAAACAGAACTGAACTGAAATTAAGCCCTATCTCAGATACATGCAGAAAGAATGGTGAGCTGTAAATGTGGCATCAATTTGGTCAAATTTGATTTACTATTGCTATTTAGTTAATGAATTATTCTCCAATACACAAAGGAAGAGACCAAAGGTGTGCATATCTATAAAAACGCAAAGCCTTCGTGGGAACTTTGCAGTCATGGACGTTAAAACGCTCATCCAGACAGTGGATTGATGGCTTTTCCAGGCAAAATAACTTTAAACAGGTCGAGTACAAATGAGGACAGAGAAGGCAAAAGGAACATGAAATGCCAAACAAAATGTTTTGAATCCTGTATGACTGTATTCTTGATGCTAGTGTCTCCTCATCTCAAACAATACAACCTCATGACACATTGCATGATTGCAATATTGAAGTTATTTTATTACAGTTTTTTGTGACACAAACCGTCAAAATGTAGTCCCCTTTTTCATATTTAACTAAACAATTAGTTTTTTTCTTCTTCTGAAACTCCCCCTTAACAAGCACTCTTTTAATAAGTGATCAAATAAAATATGATAAGCATGCACACCTTCATAATGGTGACCACTTCTTGTTTGACCCTGGTCAGCTCTTGTTGCAGGCTTCTCCTCTCTTCCTCACCGGCCTTCTCCACCTGCTTCACCTGCTCCTCCATGCTCACCTGTAGCTGACGGCGTGCCTCCTCTGCCCGCTGGGCCACACCCAGAGCTCTCTCCAGCTCTTCAAACGCTGGGAAAGAATCGCATTAAGTGCAGTTAGGACAAGTAGAATCAAAGGTGGGAAAAAAAGAGAGGAGATAGTCTCACTCACCTGCTTTCTCTGATTTCTCTTTCTGTTCCTGCAGCTCGTCTTTCTGTGCAAGGGTCTGCTGGAGTCTGGAGCGTAGCTGAGCGATCTCATCTTCCTTCATCTCCAACGTCTCGTGCATCTGACGCTTCGTTTCAGCAATGACCATTCCCTTTAGAATGATGCCGTAGGTGAGTATTAAAGGTACAATTTAAATGTACTCAGTCAATAAAGACTATATTTTGTTCTGATCCTCATGCAAAGTTCATATGACTTCAGTGGGGTTGGAGATTTACAGCAGATTCAGTGCTCAGTTTGAGGACGCGCCTCTAATCGTTTCTGACGTATGTTTGCATTCTTTCACATTCCATACAGTGACCCAAGAGGAAATCATCTCTATACTGCAGGGTGAGGGTCAAATGCTTAACACAACATGACTGATTTGATCACAACTCAGTAGCAGATAGACAGCTCTCCATATTTCAAATGAATTCAACCTAGATGACATCTCAAAGACTATTTCTTGATCACACGGTGCAAAATAAACACTCAAACTTGATGTTTTTATTTGTATGTATTATATTATATATTGTTATTGAAAAATGTTATTTATATATTCATCTAAATATTATATAAATAATATACATCTATATACATATAGAAAATATTTTAATATTTTTCAAGAATAAT
>RJVU01071502.1:7629537-7639951 GCA_003731715.1 Anabarilius grahami
CTGTCCCAACTTTTTTGGAATGTGTAGCTCTCATGAAATCCAAAATGAGCCAATATTTGGCATGACATTTCAAAATGTCTCACTTTCAACATTTGATATGTTATCTATATTCTACTGTGAATAAAATATAAGTTTATGAGATTTGTAAATTATTGCATTCCTTTTTTATTCACAATTTGTACAGTGTCCCAACGTTTTTGGAATCGGGTTTGTACAAGTATTTAGCATCAAATAAATGTTGAAACAACATTATTTCAACATTGAAAATTTCAACAAAAGAAACTTTCATATGAAAATAAGCAAATTCTCTTGGCAAAATAAAAGTGTATTTTGTATTATTTTGTATGAATGGTTTTGTTTTTTTATTGTGTTTTTGTCTTACAGCACGAACAGACTGAACCTGCAGGACATTTAACCTTAAATACACACTTTGTATGATCTTTAATTATTTTCCAATGTCTTCGTTATAGATATAAGAGTCTGGCCTTGTTCTTGTCATTCTTTATGTACTCAGATCTGCTCTTCTACACACATCTCAAGGGTCAAAGGTTTGATTTGATTATTTCAAGCCATAGAAATAAAAGTATTGTACACAGAAAAATAAATATATTGTACAATATTAAACATTATACCCACACTGGGTAGAAAAAACAAACAAAAGAAACAATCGGAATAACAGTATCTATAAATATGTTTGTATATTATTATAGCTCGAAAAGGAGTGGGAAGAAGACAAACTTATTTAACCCCACCCCCTATTCATCCTAATGAATGGTTACTAATATAAAGAACAATTTATTTACATAAGGTCACAGTGAACTAACTCATATCTGATCTGGTAACCCACAGGCTCAGTGATCAAACCCCAGAAGGGAAGTTTTACTCATCATTACGCTCCAGGTTTCTCCAAAGGGACTGTCACTGTACAAACTGCATTGTATAATTCACTTCGGATAACAAGTATCCACCTAATGAGCCATGAATATTTGATTACAGTGGGTTGTACAATTGAAAACAACACATTATTTATGGATGAGATGTCTAGGTAATGTATATTCACACATGATGTGTTCAGTGGGTCACTGTACTTCTGCTTTAATGCATTAGTTTTGCTCTCCATTTGATATAATTGCTGTCTAGGAGAAACAATTGAGGTAATAAAGAGACATAACTGTGATTTTTCTTTCTTTTTAGCTCAGGATTCAGTGTTGCACATAATCTTGAGAAGCTCTAGAGGGCGCTCATTGTAACTGTATTAAAGCCGTAGTGTTTTTGATCAAGTGGGAAGACAATAATAAAACATCAGTATATTAAATATTGTAGTGAAGTTCCCCCTCAAAGTCTCTAGTGATATACAGTATAAGCCTTTCGTGCAATATCAATTTGATCCTGTGTGATATTCAATGCGCAATCTTATTTGATATTTTTCACATTTAAATACGGACTTACTTCATACCACTAATTCTAGATTTGTATTATTGTGTTTTTATTTTTAATTTTTTGTAAATGTCTGTGTTTCTATGAAGACTGGAAGCATCTGTTACCAAACCAAATTTCTTTTGTGAATCTGAGGTTGGTTATGGTTCTGTCTTACATTACAAGAAAACATCCCAGTAATACTTGTTCCAAAAATACAGGTGAGTAATGTGTTTTGCATTGATAAACTGAGCTTGATTAGTCATACTGAGGCAGATAATGCCATAAGCGTCAGTGTGGAGATCTCTGGCAGCATCATGAGCGATCAATGCTCAGCAGCAGGTTTCTGCCAGGTTGCAGGTCTGTGTGCATCCTTCATCCTGCTAATGTCACTGCTGGCTGAATACAGAAAACAATCCATCAGTGTCTGAGGTCACCATGTTCAGAATGCTGTATCCAGGAATAAAAGCTTCAAATCCTGTATAATGTGGTTATTTTCTATATGTATCAGATGTTATGACAACACATTATCATGTTATAGTTTTAAGGTTTTCATTTTAATTATAAGTATTTTTGTAGCATGTTATGGAAGTTGAAAGCTGTTGAAAGAGAATCTAAACAATTTGAATATGCCCACTTAGTAAAACATGTATGGTTAGGATTTCTACCATACCTAACTTTAACTTTGAACAGAGCCCCCCAGATAGCATGTAGTAATCGGCCCGAGCTCGGCTGCCCCATGGCGCATGCGGCTCAGACTCGGCTGTCGGCACATGTTAACCGGGCCGATTGTGGCTATAGAGCCTGTTCACTATAGAGATCTGTGCCACTTCTGGCAATGACTCGGCTTATATTCACTCACAGATGGCTACAAAAGCAATAATTAAAACTGTCTTAAAATTGACTTCGTTTCCTGGTAGTATCTGATATGAATTAACTAACGTTACACTTTTAATGTAGAGAATTTGTCAAAAACAACATATCTGCGCAAAAACCTAATATAATAAAAGTGCCATATAAGACAGAACATTCTCTAATATGTATAATATCAAGTCTATTTATAAGTAATGTAGCAATTCATTATTTTACACGCTTTCATGTATTTTAAACGTGCCTCACTGTGCGCGCTCAGGTGATTCAATCATCTTCATCTTCACATTGATATGTGGATCTCGAGTGTTTACGCTGAACTAAACAAAACATCCTCTTTAGCACCTTTAACTAAATACATACGCTAGTTACATAAGCTAGTTTCACTGCTTTTTTTTTGTTATGATGAGAATGTGCTGCAATCCTATGTCTGAGATCATCTTCAGATGCTAAATGTAAGCAGATTTTACATTTACAGGTGCTCATGACTGCTAAAACATGGACAACACAAACACAGCATCACAAACACACAATCACAGCTTTTGTTGCTACTAGTTGCTTCTTCACTCAGCATGTTAAGACGCACGGGAATTAGTGATTATTTCTCATAACATGCCATAAATTGCTTTTAATATTTCTGTTTTGTAGTAATCAAGAGAAGTGTTATCATCGCTGAAGAAATGGCAGATTTTAATCCTCAGACACAGAACAGTGCAAGAACTGAAGAAATAACACCATGGACATCATCTTCTCTGACTGAACTATAGCATGGAGCTGTTGGAGCCAATGAGAAAGCTGGTAAGTTCAGGTAAAGTTTGGCACATTCAGTTAGACCATGTAACCTTTATTAATAGATACTTGTATACTATTTGCTCTTTACAGGTGGAATGTAAACCTGAGTAAACGCCGCTACTTTAATGATTATTTCTAAGTTTACTGAGCGATGTAAACTGCTGTCATCCACATCACATCATTGCTCTAACCGACGTTACCTGAAGAATCCTTTCAGCGTGGCAACTTATGTAAGTAAAGCAAAACATTTCAGATTTTTTTTTCTTATTTTGATTTTGTAAGGATATCTTAATGAAGAAAATGTAGGGCTTTTTGTTAAGCACACTGATCTGAGAAATTTGATTTTATTCCTACATTTATAGCAGTACCTTTATCTACGATCTACGCACATGACATGCAGGGGGAAAAAAAGTTAATCGTTTACTATTTCGTTCCTTCTATTTGCTAAATAGTGCAAAATATTTACTATTTCTTTCCTTCTCTTTGCTAAATAGTGCCCCCGATTCAACCCAGTGTCACGATTTACTATTTCATTCCCTTGATTTGCTAAATCGCACGCCGATTTACTATTGTGTTCCCTTGATTTGCTAAATCATGTGCATGATTTGCTATTTCTTTCTTTCGATTTGCTTAATCGTGCACATGATTTACTATATTTCGTTCCCTCGTTTTGTTAAAGTGCGCGCCCGATTTACTATTCCGTTCCCTCGATTTACTAAATCTTGCGCATGATTTACTATTTCGTTCCTTCGATTTACTAAATCTTGCACGTTTTTTACTATTTCGTTCCCTCGATTTACTAAATCATGTGCATGATTTGCTATTTTGTTCCCTCAATTTGCTAAATCATCTGCATGATTTACTATTTCTTTCTTTCGATTTGCTTAATCGTGCACATGATTTACTATTTCATTCCCTCGATTTACTAAATCTTGCGCATGATTTACTATTTCGTTCCCTCTTAATCGTGCACATGATTTACTATTTCATTCCCTCGATTTACTAAATCTTGCGCATGATTTACTATTTCGTTCCCTCGATTTACTAAATCTTGCGCGTTTTTTACTATTTCGTTCCCTCGATTTACTAAATCTTGCACATGATTTACTATTTCGTTCCCTCGTTTTGTTAAAGTGCGCGCCCGATTTACTATTTCGTTCCCTTGATTTACTAAATTTTGCGCGTTTTTTACTATTTCGTTCCCTCGATTTACTAAATCTTGCGCATGATTTACTATTTCGTTCCCTCGATTTACTAAATCTTGCGCATGATTTACTATTTCGTTCCCTCGTTTTGTTAAAGTGCGCGCCCGATTTACTATTTAGTTCCCTCGATTTACTAAATCTTGCGCATGATTTACTATTTCGTTCCCTCGATTTACTAAATCTTGCGCATGATTTACTATTTCGTTCCCTCGTTTTGTTAAAGTGCGCGCCCGATTTACTATTTCGTTCCCTCGTTTTGTTAAAGTGCGCGCCCGATTTACTATTTCGTTCCCTCGATTTAGTAAATCTTGCGCATGATTTACTATTTCGTTCCCTCGTTTTGTTAAAGTGCGCACCCGATTTACTATTTCGTTCCCTCGATTTACTAAATCTTGCGCGTGATTTACTATTTCGTTCCCTCGATTTACTAAATCTTGCGCATGATTTACTATTTCCTTCCCTCGATTTACTAAATCTTGCGCATGATTTACTATTTCGTTCCCTCGATTTCCAAAATTTTGCGTTTTTTACTATTTCGTTCCCTCGATTTACGAAATCTTGCGCATGATTTACTATTTTGTTCCCTCGATTTACTAAATTTTGCGCATCAGCATTGCTTAATTCAACCCTCTATACAAATCCTAATTTGACCCTTTATATTCAAAAAATGAAAGCACCATGCCAAATTACATCCATCTTCAGGAAACCACAGGGCATCATGCATCTTCACTGCAGATACATACTGTACATGATGTGATTTCTGTGAGCGACGTGCCGTTTAAGCCTCACTGAGCCTCGTCATGTGACCTCAGACCTTCTCCGAGGTGCCACAGCTGTGTTATTGGTTCTTGTAAAACCTCTTGCTCTGGGTCTAATAACACCCAGATTCATTAAATCATATTTCCTGCAGATTTGTGTCAAATCTGATAAATGCAGCATTTACAGGCAGATTACAAAGGTGGGACAGCATCTAAAAGCAGCAAGGATGCAGCCAATACATTTCATATAGGCCTACACAAGTTTAATACAGGAAAAATGCAAACTTTATTTCAAAATGCCCAATTATATAAAGTGCAAATAAAATTTTGTGAACCCAGCCACATTCTAGCCACAATGAAAAGTGTATTTTAAATCTGAATGAACTGATTTAAGTAATCCAGCACCATCAGCAGGTTTCGTGACACTCATGACAGACGTCAGCGGCTGCATCGCACAGGCGAAAAGTCGAACATTCATAAACTTTTTTTGACATTCTCCCCATGCTATCAATCCCACAAACCCCAGCGCGAGCCTCCCATAGAGAATGAATTGGAAGCGTCTGCTCTTCTCCGCACCAGTGGACGCGCATCGTTAGCCTATCTGGAAGCAAAACACTATAATTTCTTTCTCTCCTTTTAAAACAGATCCTTCTTGTGTCCTCAAGGCCTTTCACATTATTCATTGTTTTCATCACCTTCTCTTCTGCGCCCATGAAATATTCATCCAATACAAAGTGTCAGTTTCAGCAGGGAAAATCTGGAGCGAGCTGCGAGGTGACTCGTTATTCTGAGGTGAATCGATCGTCCCGCTGTCATGCGGATGTTCCCGTGGTGACTGTCACTGCATATGGAGAGAAAACAGGCCAGAAGCACACTGAGAATCTTTTGTTACTTTCTAAAGCAAGTTTATACTCAGGGTTAGTAATCGGAATAAACCCCAAACCCAAATATGACAGCTATGAGCAAAATATCACAGAGACCTGAGCGCATTTGACTCTTTTTTTTTTTAGCATAGCAACACTCTAGCAGTCACTGAGAACATCTTGGTAACTGCATAGCAACGCCCTAGCAACCACCTACCATTATAATGGCAAATTTTGCCTGAGTACCACTTTTAGTTTAGGGTTAGTATGCAAAAATCTAGTTTATTTGCAGGTTATTAATCTGTCCAGCGGTTGTTATTTAACTCAAGATAAGAAATTATTTAAATTAAAATAAACTGAACTTAAAAACTGAAAGAAAACATACTTGCTTCCTGATATTGGAATTCGATTTGGAAATGGAAAAAATAGAATGAACATAAAATATGTGGTATAAATGGAGATTTTTATATGGAATTGAGACCCAAATAGTATACACTCTAAAAAATGCTGGGTTAAAAACAACCCAAGTTGGGTTGAAAATGGACAAACCCAGCGATTGGGTTGTTTTAACCCAGCGGCTGGGTTAAATGTTTGCCCAACCTGCTGGGTAGTTTTATTTAACCCAAATATTGTTTAAAAATTACTGTATTTCTTGCTTAAAATGAACCCAAAATATGTTGGAAATTAACATTTATTAATATGTTTAATAAACAAACATTTATTAATACTTTTTTTGAATAATATTTAAACAATAAACATTTATTAAATTGCTTATTAATAAATGCTCATCTTTTTGATTATTATTGTTGCCTCTAGTAATTATGAGTCTGATTTTTAATTTCCAACCTATTTTGGGTTCATTTTAAGCCAGACATATAGTAATTTGTAAACAATTGTTGGGTTAAATAAAACTACCCAGCAGGTTGGGCAAACATTTAACCCAACTGCTGGGTCAAAACAACCCAATCGCTGGGTTTGTCCATTTTCAACCCAACTTGGGTTGTTTTTAACCCAGCATTTTTTAGAGTGTAGATACACTGTAAAAATGATTTTCCAAAGTTGTAATTAAAAAGATTTTTGCATAAAACTATTTTTAAAAGGGACCTATTATGCAAAATTCACATTTGAACACTTGTTTGAACACTCACTCTAAAAAATGCTGGGTTAAAAACAACCCAAGTTGGGTTGAAAATGGACAAACCCAGTGATTGGGTTATTTTGACCCAGCGGTTGGGTTAAATGTTTGATCAACTCAGTTTTATGTAACTCAACTATTGTTTAAAAATGACTTTATGTCTGGCTTAAAATGAACCCAAAATAGGTTGGAAATTAAAAATCAGACACATAATTACTAGAGGAAACAATAATAATCAAAAGGTGAACATTTATTATTAAGCAATTTAATAAATGTTTATTATTTAATTATTATTCATTAAACTTATTAATAAATGTTCATTTATAAAACATATTATTAATGTTACTCTCCAACCTATTTTGGGTTAATTTTAAGTGATCAATACAGTAATTTTTAAACAATAGTTGAGTTAAATAAAACTACCCAGCAATTTGGGCAAACATTTAACCCAAACGCTGGGTCAAAACAACCCAATCGCTGGGTTAGTACATATTTAACCCAACTTGGACTGTTTTTAACCCAGCATTGATGTGTGTCCATATTGCATGTAAACAACCAGCCTATAATAGTAGAAATCCACGCACTTCTTTTTTTGTAATCCCCATAAATCATAAAAAGTTTCTCCAAACAAGTGGTTCCAGATTTCCCGCTACTCTTACATAAGCCCCGCCCATGGCTGATGACAGACTCCGCCCTATTGGCTTAGCTCCTCCCTTGAGTGAGCTGTACACATTCCGCCATGTTTATCTCGTCACTAGAGCATCTAACAGCAACATTCAAGTAAGAAATGCATTCTTATTAAAGCTACTAAAGTTATTCAGTCAAGAGCAGTGAGTGATTTTCTGTTTTTCTTTTTGTTGTTTGGTTCATATTAACAGCAGATACAGCAGTAGGGACTGTATATTACGCTGCTTTCACTTTAATACACAGATCTAATATACACATGTGATTTATTTCCCTGATGTTTACGTTCACAGACATAACCAACAATGTGAACTTTGTGTGTTTTTGACAGTTTAAGTGCAATAAGACGTGTAAGAGAAATCAGTTTAATACTCACATGAGCATGGCTGTGATAGAGATGATAATCAAAACCAAACAGATGTTTTAGATTTTGGCAGAGTAGGCTGGAGCTGTACAGGCTCCGCCCTCTTCTGGAAAGCAGGGCGGGGAGCAGCAGCAGTTCATTTGCATTTAAAGACACATGCACGAAAACAGCATGTTTTTCCTTCCACTCAAAAATGGGCATTTACAACTTGTTGTAATAAATGATCTGTGGGGTATTTTGAGGTGAAACTTCACAGACACATTCTGGAGACACCAGAGACTTATATTATATCTTGTAAAAATTAAAAAGGGGCATAATAGGTCCCCTTTAAGTAACAAAGATAAGTTATTGGAGTATGCTTCACAAGAAAATACAATTTTCACTTCAAAAATTCATGTTTCAATGTGTTACTTAACACTATTTGTGAAATTTACTGTGTGAAAAAGTAAATCCTACACCGTTTTTTTCCCGGAGTAGGTAATATGGTAGAGTTATGCATGAATAAATGGTAAACTCTCTCGGCTAAAGTCATCCATGCTTTCCGCTGGCTTCTCAACCTCTAATTTTACACAGAATATCTTTAAACACCTACACACTCTCTCTCTCTCTTCAGCCCCGGAATGAGGAAAGGTTCTTAGCTAGCATTAGCATTTTTCCTCCATTGAGTCAGAGATGTGCGGGAGACTCCAGAGGGATGGGAGAAATGAGTTCCTTCTTTACCCTCTGCAACCCATCCAGACCTGCATTACACAACCGCATTAGACATTCGAAAAATACTCGTCTCCTCATGCATCTGCAATGCAAAATCATTTTCATATGAAAACATTTTAGTCTGGCGTATTAGAGCACTGGACTTGACTCTAAAAGGCTTTCATAATTACAGACATTTTAACAGTTACATTTTGTGGGTTGTAAAGGAAGTGAACCTTCAGACAATTTTTTCTTTTAATATGAAGTAGGGATGCACGATATATCGGCCACCATATCGGTATTGGCCGATATATGTTCATTTTTAATATTATTGCTATCGGCCCAATAACAAAATTTGGCCGATATATTAAATCTGATAAATAATGGATTATTTCCTTCAGTTGAGACACTTCAGATGTGCACTGTTCACCATGATGGTTTTGAATTGCTTGAAATATGATTGAAAATCACTTCAGAATGGAAAATACAGTAAGTGCAACATGTGCAGCGCAAGTCTGTCATATAAGATACATAATATTATCATGAGAACATTATAATTGTGTGTTTGGACATGGATTTTATTAAAAAATTCTATAAAAATTTGGGTTTAGATTTATCGGCCAATATATCGGTTATCGGCTTTCAAATATAAAGAATTATCGGTTATTGGTATCGGGCGAAATTTTCATATCCGTGCATCCCTAATATGAAGTTTGCAATTTTAGTCCAAATGCAGATCAAACATTATTATTTATTAAACAATGAATTTGTCTTTAATTAAAAATAAATAAAAAATGATTATTTATTTGCTATTTATTTGTCTTTCATAAATATAAATTATAAATACTTTATAAAACCTAATATAGGCCAATGAAATACCTAAAATACTAATATATATGTATATAAATTTTTACATTTTAGGAATTTCATTGTTTAATTAATTTAATTATTTAATTTAATGAAATGATTATATATGGTATATTATAAGGTATTTATAATTTATATTTATGATTTTTTTCCTAAATTTTTACAATATATTTCTTTCTTTTTCTTTATATCTATACAATTTAGTATTTTAAGTATTTATATATATATACACACACTGTATTTATATCCTGTTTATGCTTAAAGCCAACAATATATTTAACACATATTAACATTTTTAGACAACAAATTGTAATACTTTATCTTGTTTTAAGGATGTTTAGATGTTTATTTGTTTTTTTTTACAAGAAAAGACAAAGACAGATTAAGAACTTGATTTGGAAAAAGCATCACAGGCAGGTGTAATTTTTAATTCATGACTGCATTCAATAAAGTTATTAGATATGCATAATTTCAATTAGAAAAATGCAAACTTTATTTCAAAGTGCCTAAAGTACACAGTGTAAATTCAATACACAGATTTTAACCCAGCCACAGTGAAATTCTGAAAACGTAAGCACTAAATCACATTGTTAGCATTTTGTTTATTCCATATTGTTGTATATTTTAAGCAGTCAAAACCTTTTCATTGTAATATGGGACAGTTGCATGGCAACGCTATAGTAACACCATAAATCAACTCCTCTGTATCTCAACAAGTCCCTCTGAAAGATGCATGATGGGTCACGCATTGACCACTATGCTTGAATCAG
>RJVU01071502.1:7660434-7674469 GCA_003731715.1 Anabarilius grahami
TGGGTTCGATCCCAGGGATTGCACATACTCAGATACAAATGTATAGTATAATGCAATGTAAGTCGCTTTGGATAAAAGCGTCTGCCAAATGCATAAATGTAAATGTATACATAAACATACTGTAAATTTAAAAAGAAAATCCAACTATGACCAAAATTACCAACTACTGAAATTAAGCTTCAAAAACAGCTCGTTCTGAAAACCAAGACACATAAAACACATGAACACCCACATTTAAATGACTGCACATGACTTTGGGGTCAGTCAAGGCCAAAAAGTCAAGTTATTTTTAGCACATTTCACAGTAACTCTACAAATGAATGTAAAAACAACTTAAAGACAGTATATTTTAAATATTTGTTTAATGGCATCTTTTTATGAATGAAGGTCAGTATCACTGATACTACTACTGATACTGATGTCTCTATGAAACTGATTTTTTTTTAAACATTAATTATAGACATTCAACATTACAGTGTAACTATATGCAGTATCACTGCATAAATGTTAAATTAAATCTAGATTAAAAACACCGTGTCCTAACCAGGTGCGATGCGATAAGATTCCAGCGACAAACAATTCGTCTGTCCACACCAGAGGCGACGCGATAAAGTCAATTAAAAATCACAGCCAATCAGAGGAGGGCATGGGCGGGCTCTCTCGGCAAGCTCCCGCCACTTGCAACAAAATGGTTAAGTGCATAATCAAATTCATGAATATTACACCATTTTAACATTATTAAAAATAAATACTGAGTTACTGAAACAATCTTTGTCATAGAATACACTTGTCTGTTCACAATGAGTTGACAGTTTCATTTATTTTGAAGATCTGAGGTGAATTATCCATTGTTGCTTTCAGTACGGCTATAAAAGACACACAAAATGATATTTAAACTCACATTAGACGCATTTAACATTAAATAAAGCACATAAACAGCATCTGAGATGATCATTATCATACTTTGTGTTGTTGTTCCAGCCGCGACGTTGCAGAAAAACAGAAACCGTTGACCAAACATGACGCGGATCTGACGCGCATCTCATTTTCTCACAACTCTTTAACTCATTTAAGACGTTATTTAACCAATTTAAGACTGCTCTTATGAGGATACTCCACAAAACGGGCATTTTGTCATAATTCTGTGCTGTTGTTTGTTTAAGCGCGAAAGAGAACTCGATACTGGCGGGCGTCTTTCTGTGTGTGTCACATGACACGACATTCACAGACAGCATGTTCTCTTTTGTCTTGTGGTGCTTGAATGGTTTAAAAGCATCTGTGTGAATAAGAGCGTGATCATATAATGTAACGATAGTCAAATTATGATGGAAAAAAACGGATGCTGCGTTAAATGTTTAATGCATTAAACAAAAAAATTCATCGCATGCGTTAACATGCTAAGTTTGACAGCACTAGTCACTATATACATTTTCATTTGGTGATCATTTGGCACTATGTACATTTCAGACATCTTTGAAAGTAAAAGTTCATCAGAGCTTTTAGAGCGCACTGTAAAAAAAAACCACGTAAAAAAAAGATGTAATGCATGGCAGCACAGGGTGCCAAACGTTTGCCATTAATGGGAATAACGCTGATACACCATGAACTGAAGTTACGTGTTTACACAGCAACATGAGAAATAATACATTGACTATACAATCCAAAAAAATGCTTAAAGTGTAATCTGAAATGACATGTTTTGTCTGTGTAATTAAGAAACATGCATAGACCATTAAATTAAATACCATTCTTTGACTGAAAATGTAAATAACGTGTTTTAACCCTTATTTCATGAAACATGTTTTAACTGTAGATGTAAAAAAACATGGTTAAACAGTTACTTAACTAAACCAATTTTGACTATAGATATATATAACATGTAAACCCATTACTTAAGAAAGCATGTTTTGACTGTAAACGGAAATAGTTTAAATCGTTGTTTAACAGATTTTAACTGTAAATTGAAATAACATGTGTCAGCCAATATTATAACAAATGAACTGAAATGGACCATAATTTAAAATTACTCGTACATCACTTTACTTTACTTTAAAAATTCCACCCTAAGTTTAAATGCTTTACTTGTAAAAATGAGTTGCAATGATTTGAAATATAACATGCATATGGTATCATGATTATGGCTTCCAGCTGTCATTTTACATTAAGCTATGACAATTGTTTTTTATCTGTGATGTTTTGAGGCTGTTAGTTATAATGTATCATATAAATATGTCACACTCACAAAAATAAATTTATTACAGACAATCAATATTAATTGGTCCTCCTCTATTGTCCTTGCATTTAATATCCTTGCATTCCTCTATTTAATGCAATACAGTTTCTATTGTAAATAACACCGATCTTAACTAAAAACAAGCCAACATTTGTACATTGCTTAAAAGTATCATTAGGTTCTAACACATAGTAAAATATTAAATAATTCAAACATTTAAACTTATTCCATTGAAAGTAAATAAATAAATAAATGCCCATAATACCCTGCAAGACAACTCAAAACATCATTATCCTATAAATCTCTGTATAAAATACAACATCAACAATTAATCCACTAATTAATATCGTTGCATTGCAAGTCTTCCACACACAAGAGTTTGGACAGACCAATGGGTACAACTCCGATTCATTCTGCATCTTGGTCCCTTTAAAAAAAAAAAAAAAAAAAAGAGAGAGCGAGAGAGAGAGAATGGTTACACATCTCAATTGTAAGAATTTTAATTAGAAGTAAAAGTAAAAGTGAGGTTAAAAATGCATACCATTTTCCATAAGTCCATCTTCCTTCCCTTTGTTGACTAATTTTCGCGCATTACTCCACGTGTCCTTGAGAAATTAGTTTCTTTTTTTTAAATAAACTGTTTTACACAATGAGAGGGTAGCTAAATTTGTGTTGCTATAGATACATTTAGACAATGTACAACAGACCTCGTTCTGATTCTGGAGATGATTTAAAAATCAAAAATACAAAGTATTTCCTGGTAATTGCATACCATGTTGTGGATTGTTTTTCTTCTTCAGTTTTTTCGGCACATATCTTTTGGCGCATCTGTTTGCATATTTGTGGATTGTCCTGTTTTTGATGTAAAAGAAGGCCGCCGCCACTTTTGATTTAAACAATGCTGTGTAAGAAAAACGCAACACAAATCAAGGCTTATGTTAATCATTATTAAGTTAATAAAGATATTACCTGCCAATGGAGACGAAAACGCAGCATTTATTCCCGCGCCGGCACAAAAATTAAGGTAACGTTAGTTGCTCCGATGGGATTGCGTGACTGGATGTAAACAGAGTTATTGGCACCACACATTGGCTAAAACAGGCAACGTACACAAGCGGCCAGTTGCATAAACATAGCCATTATGTTAAGAATGTGTCTTAAGAACTAGTATGATCAACTAACAGTTAGGGGTAATCAGTCTTACTTTTTGGTATTAAATTAGACCAATCTAAGTTATGTAACTGATTTAAAAAAAAAGTTATGAACAGTCTTAAAGAAAAAAAAACTGATGACTAACTTGTAAGACTAGACTTAGCAGTTTATGCAACCGGCCCAAGGTCTCTGCAGGACCTGATTTGCTCACGTCACAGTAAGGTTTGGAGTTTGGAGTGAGGTTAGACCGTCATTTTCGTTGCATGATTTTAAAAAAAACCACGCCGGTAAATATGGAAATGGCCACATTAATTGTTTTGCGTGTTTTCGCCGATCACCCAAATGGTCGAGCATCCACGGAAAATACGATATTTTTATGTGGCATGAAATCAAAATCGACCCTATTTACTTTGTTAGTGCACTTTGTTAGCTTTCCTGTAGCTCAGTGGTTAGAGCATGGCACTAGCAATGCCAAGGTCATGGGTTCGATCCCAGGGATTGCACATACTCCGATACAAATGTATAGTATAATGCAATGTAAGTCGCTTTGGATAAAAGCGTCTGCCAAATGCATAAATGTAAATGTAAATATTACTAGTCTTGTGGTAAACAATTAATCCGTGCAAGTTAATACACAGAAAAAAATTGTTTGTCGCGGTAATCTTTAATCAAAATCTGAAAAGTTATTTCCGGTCTGGAATGGCGTTCCTTCTCTGATAACGTCAGTTTGACGGCTTGGGTTGAAAACGGGTAAACCACTCCTCTGCAACCGTTAGTCTGCTATGAGCGAGAGAAGGAGAGGAGGAGCGCTAAAGTAAAACTCTGCCCTCTATTCAATATTCCGTTTCACTTGGAAATACGTCACAACACTGGAGAAAAGTCGTTTGCAACTTCCAGTTCACGCGGACTTTAAGGCCGTTTCTATGGCGTTATTTGCGCATGCCCAAACTTTCCTTGCATCAGATATTAGCAAAAGCATGACAAGACTCTTGAAAAGAATGAGTTGACGTTGATTTGAGTTAAATAAGAAGCGAACTAGCACTGAAACGTGTTGTTTTTGAAATCATGCTGAGGAACGTTGTGGCTCGCTTGACTCTTCTTTCCAGAGAAATCACTAACAAAATGCACACAGACATTTCCCTGCTCTTGATATACAAACAATAATTAACTTCTTTGAACTTTATGAGGAAAAAAAAACTATATGAGGGCAGATTCAAACCATTGATAATTAGATCATGGCTGGATCTCTGACTCGATTAACAAAGGTTCTACCATGAGACCATTTGGGAACACAGAAACTGAGTGCGGATTTATCTATAATATAATATGGACGTAATGGGGGGGATGTGGGGCACTGGACATCCACCGGCAGAAACATAAATTGGTGCTATGGTGCATGGGGTTGGGTTCACTACTTCGCTTGAATACCCGCGAGGACCTTTATTTACATTTTTAAATATTTCCTTCATTTTAATTAAAAAAACTAATGTCTTTTTCCAATTTAATATGTGATAGGAAAAGAGAGGATAATGAGTTCGGCATAAGGCAGATTTGAATCGGGTCGCTTGCATCTTGCCAGCTGAAACTTTAGGTAGATTGTTGTATCTTTTTAGTGTTGTCTACGCTAACCAGACATTGGTGGGTAGAGCTAATGTAAGTGGCCTCTGCTAAAAAGGTGTTATGAGAAATATGTGCAATAACGATTGCAGAAAAAAATAACATGATGCACAGAAATCAATTTCAATTATACATTGATTTTATTTTATTGACAGATCAAATTTTTTAGCATCCGTACGGCTGTTGAGCTTCTGTGGGCTGGTGGCTGAATTCTCGTCGAAAAAGTTTGAGGTTCTTAGTTCAAATCCGACCTCGTATATGTTTTTTTCTTTTTCTTTAATCTCATAAAAACCAAAGACGTTAATCCGTGATTTTCCAGTAACACGTATTATAATCAGTTAAATAGCTGACAAAATGTAGGCTACATTTGGTGTCAATGCACGCATTTTTCACAGTTCTGATCAAAATGTGATATGACTATTATTCTACATTTACATTTATGCATTTGGCAGACGCTTTTATCCAAAGCGACTTACATTGCATTATACTATACATTTGTATCTGAGTATGTGCAATCCCTGGGATCGAACCCATGACCTTGGCATTGCTAGTGCCATGCTCTAACCACTGAGCTACAGTTTTTTCTCTGTAAAAAAACATTTTCCCCAACTCTGAAAAAACATTAATTATGAACGTTTTTTTAAGGACATGTAAGGTTACTAATACGTAACAATTACTTTTAATTATAGGAAAATGAGGTTACTAATACGTAACAATTACTTTTAATTATAGGAAAATGCAATTTTTTTGCCATTTCCCTGTTCCTATCAAAATGTGATTTTACTGTTAAATTCTACTGTTTTTTTCTCTGTAAAAATACATTTATGTTTTACAGTGTGTTTAATATATGCTAGAATGCCATTTATTCCTGCGAACAAAGCTGAATTTTCAGCATCATTATGCCGATTTGCTGCTCAAGAAACATTTCTGATTATTATTAGTGTTGTAAACTATGGAAGCTTGTATCTGCCATGAAAAAAAATAAAATAAAAAGGTAATTGCGACTTTTTATCTCACAATTCTGACTTTTTTTTTCTCAGAACTGCGAAATATAAAGTCAGAATTGTGAGAAATAAAGTCAGAATTGTGAGATATAAAGTTGCTGACAGAATGTAGGCTACATTTGGTGTCAATGTACGCGTTTTTATGGGAATTCACAGTTCTGATCAAAATGTGATATGTCTGTTATTCTACAGTTTTTTTTTCTCTGTAAAAAAACATTTTCCCCAACTCTGAAAAAACATTACTTATGAACGTTTTTTTAAGGATATGTAAGGTTACTATTACATAACAATTACTTTTAATTAAAGTAAAATGCCTTTTTTTTTCAGTAACACATATAATCAGTTGAACAACAGGTAAAATGTACATTTGGTGTCAATGTATGCATTTTTATGGAAGTTCCCTGTTCCTATCAAAATGTGATATTACTGTTAAATTCTACTGTTTTTTCTCTGTAAAAATACATTTATTTTTTACAGTGTGTGCTAACGTGTTCCTGTGCACAGCCATACCATACTTGCTGCTTGCCAATTATTTCATCCAACCATACATTTTTCTCTTGCTTGCAATTACTAGTTTTATTTTAATTACAGTTTTGTGACAACACAGAGTTGTGCATTTCATTACAGTGATGCTGTTTGTTAGCCTGATGCAAGCAGATGTTATGTCANTTTGCCATTTCCCTGTTCCTATCAAAATGTGATTTTACTGTTAAATTCTACTGTTTTTTCTCTGTAAAAATACATTTATGTTTTACAGTGTGTTTAATATATGCTAAAATGCCATTTATTCCTGTGAACAAAGCTGAATTTTCAGCATCATTATGCCGATTTGCTGCTCAAGAAACATTTCTGATTATTATTAGTGTTGTAAACTATGGAAGCTTGTTTCTGCCATGAAAAAAAATAAAATAAAAAGGTAATTGCGACTTTTTATCTCACAATTCTGACTTTTTTTTTCTCAGAACTGCGAAATATAAAGTCAGAATTGTGAGAAATAAAGTCAGAATTGTGAGATATAAAGTCAGAATTGTGAGAAATAAAGTCAGAATTGTGAGATATAAAGTTGCTGACAAAATGTAGGCTACATTTGGTGTCAATGTACGCGTTTTTATGGGAATTCACAGTTCTGATCAAAATGTGATATGTCTGTTATTCTACAGTTTTTTTTTCTCTGTAAAAAAACATTTTCCCCAACTCTGAAAAAACATTACTTATGAACGTTTTTTTAAGGATATGTAAGGTTACTATTACATAACAATTACTTTTAATTAAAGGAAAATGCCTTTTTTTTTCAGTAACACATATAATCAGTTGAACAACAGGTAAAATGTACATTTGGTGTCAATGTATGCATTTTTATGGAAGTTCCCTGTTCCTATCAAAATGTGATATTACTGTTAAATTCTACTGTTTTTTCTCTGTAAAAATAAATTTTTTACAGTGTGTGCTAACGTGTTCCTGTGCACAGCCATACCATACTTGCTGCTTGCCAATTATTTCATCCAACCATACATTTTTCTCTTGCTTGCAATTACTAGTTTTATTTTAATTACAGTTTTGTGACAACACAGAGTTGTGCATTTCATTACAGTGATGCTGTTTGTTAGCCTGATGCAAGCAGATGTTATGTCAGTTTAATGCAAGCCCACAAAAAGACCTATTGACTAGCAGGCCGTGATTATTCCGGTTGTGTAGGACTGATTGTGATTCGCTCTGGGCTAGTCAACACTCTTCAGCCTCACAGCTTGTTTTCGTGCGCGAGGATCACGGCCTCAGCTAGTGTAGAAAAACAATTTGTTCAGTGGTGACGGGAGGCTGGAGAGAAAACGCTGCTTCACTTTGAATGAGCATCAGCATGAAGACTGAGCTGAGTAGACAAGTGCTGGTGAACACACACAAAACACCCCAATGCATGATGTTTTCTGACATGCCATTGCACACTAGACGAAAGACCTCAGGAAAAAAGGAAAGTTGCATTTTTCCTCCGTGAGAACTGCTGAATAGGTAACATGAGCTCTGTTTCCAAATCTGACGGCCACTGCAAAAAACAACACAAGGACAGTATTTTCATGTTTGGGTGACACATTCCTTTAAAGAGATCCTATTATGCCCCTTTCACAAGATGTAAAATAAGTCTCTGGTGTCCCCAGAATGTGTCTGTGAAGTTTCAGCTCAAAATACCACACAGATCATTTATTATAGCTTGTCAAATTTGCCTCTATTTGGGTGTGAGCAAAAGCACGCCGTTTTTGTGTGTGTCCCTTTAAATGCAAATGAGCTGCTGCTCCCGGCCCGCTTTTCAGAAGAGGGTGGAGCTTTAACAGCTCAACAACAACAAAGCTGGAGAATCTCACGCAGCCAAAATGAGGATTGTCAGTAACGGTGTTCAGCCTTACATTGGAAACGTGCAGATTAAGGGCCGGTAATATTATACGCCTTCCTACATCACAAAGTCTGAACGGCTCGTTTTTTCACATGCTTGCAGAGAAAGGCTTACTGGGTTGTCCTTTTTCACATTTTCTGGGTTAGTAGATGGACCCGATTATAGCACTTAAACATGGAAAAAGTCAGATTTTCATGATATGTCCCCTTTAAAATGCTGTCTAGGTAGGCAGCTCAGCTATTTTGTTGTCTTGCACAGTTTAGTTGGTGAAAAGCTGAAATAAATGTCAAAGATCAACTTTAACAATGCAAACAACAGATGGCAACATGTGCAATTACTCGCCTCCGTTAGCTGTGTCATAAAAGGTATGAGGGGGAAAAAAGACAGAGAAATTCTTAGAATAGATTTTAATTTTGTATATGCATGACTCATTAGATATCATCTTTTTAAAATAATTATAAAAGTACAATCATCGTTATAAATGTGCAACTTGCAACCAGAAGTAATTTGCATACAATAAATCAATGGTACACCACGATGCAGGCAACATGGAACAGGTCTAAGACTCAAATGAAGACTTATGAGGACTGATAATCAGGTAAACCAGGTCTAGATTACTGAAAAGCGTAACAATAAATCACTGGAAATCTTCACACCACACAAATGACTAAAGTGGCCACCTAATGATTTTTGCAGGAAATAGATTGTTTCCTCAACTAATTCCTGAACTACAACTATACTAGAATTTGATTACATAGGCAAATAGTGTGATAGCCGATAGTGTGAAAATCTGAATAATATATATATTCGAGATGCACCGATATATCGGCCAATAATATATATATTAGAGATGCACCAATATATCAGCCAATAATATATATATTAGAGATGCACGGATATATCGGCCAATAACATATGTTAGAAATGCACCGATATATCAGCCAATAATATATGTTAGAAATGCACCGATATATCAGCCAATAACATATGTTAGAAATGCACCGATACATCGGCCAATAACGTATGTTAGAAATGCACCGATATATCAGCCAATAACATATGTTAGAAATGCACTGATACATCGGCCAATAACATAAGTTAGAAATGCACCGATATATCAGCCAATAATATATGTTAGAAATGCACCGATACATCGGCCAATAATATATGTTAGAAATGCACCGATATATCGGCCAATAATATATATATTAGAGATGCACAGATATATCAGCCAATAACATATGTTAGAAATGCACCGATATATCAGCCAATAATATATGTTAGAAATGCACCGATATATCGGCCAATAACATAAGTTAGAAATGCACCGATATATCAGCCAATAATATATGTTAGAAATGCACCGATATATCAGCCAATAACGTATGTTAGAAATGCACCGATACATCGGCCAATAACGTATGTTAGAAATGCACCGATACATCGGCCAATAACGTATGTTAGAAATGCACCGATATATCAGCCAATAACATATGTTAGAAATGCACCGATACATCGGCCAATAACATATGTTAGAAATGCACCGATACATCGGCCAATAACATATGTTAGAAATGCACCGATATATCGGCCAATAATATATGTACTAGAGATGCACAGATATATCGGGCAATAATATGTTAGAAATGCACCGATATATCGGCCAATAAAATATATATATATTTGAGATGCACCGATATATCGACCAATAATATATATATTAGAGATGCACCAATACATCGGCCAATAATATATGTTAGAGATGCACCGATATATCGGCCAATAATCAGTATCTGTATCGGTATCGGCAGATATCACTGAATAATCGGCTATCGTATCGGTGGACAAAGGTGCATTTCTAATATATACATATCTATATATCTCTATTTACAATTAACAAATGTTCCTATTGTGAATGATTCATAAGTGCATGTTATTCCATTAAAAATAATATCTTCCACAAAAACATCAAAATGTGATAATTTGCTTTGTTTTATTTTTCACCCTGTCATATCGAGACATTTTCACCATCCAATAAATTCCTGATAGATAAAATCAAGATCAACCTGTTTTGTGTTTCATTTACAAATGTCATGGAATTATGAAAATAAATAGGTTTTGAATGCCATTTCATGTTGACTTTAACCTTCAGTGTAAATTTCAACTATTGAATTATATATGAATCTAATCAGATGGTTACCTTACATGCAAATTTCTGCAAAAACACAGGAAAGAAAGAGAAATAAAGAGAACAGAAGAGAGAGATCGAGTAGGCGAACACCTATTCTGCTCTGCTCTTCTTGCATACTGATAAGGGATCTTTCTTAAAATAAAATGATGATGAAAATTCATGTCAACAGTTAAATAGTCTGAGTCACACTCATCATCACAATTATAAAATCTGATATGCAGTTCCATCTTTTCATTGTACACTGCAAAATACTGTCTGAATCTGCAATCTCAGTGCTTCTATAGAATGATAATCTAATAACAAATTCAGATTAACTTCAACTTAGTTAAATTCAAAATCATCATACATTGAGATAGCAAATAAAAATACTGGATGGCTAAAACTCTACTGAGCATGTGCAAAATAACTTTCAATAACAATCATTTTACTTTGTGAGTGTGAGTGAAGAAATTCAGTATAAACACATACAGAAACCATTTACAGAAAGTCCCTTTCACTATAAATTTCACGTCATTCTCTGATGTGGGTGATGTCTTTTTCATGCATTTACCAAAACAATTTTCAGCAGAAAAAAAGTTGTAATCTAAACCTGGTTTCCACCGTACACACCACTGTAAAGAAAGCTCTGTGAGAACTGATACTTGGACTTTATATTGCTGTTAAAAACACAAAGGCGAAACATGATGGATAGGATAATTTAGTCCGTTTTATAGGCTACAAAATAAATAAATAAATAGATAGATAGATAGATACATAAATACAACTGTGAAATTCCCAGATCTCCCAATCCTGGGGAAAATGGAGGACTTCAGTTCAGTTAGATCCATTGCAATCAATGGAGATACATTTTGCAAAATGCAAAAAAGATTTACTGTACAGAGTAAGTCAGATCTACATTATAGTTACATGGTTGAGGAACAAAATAAGGCAGTTGATATCGAGCCATGCATGCATTTTAAGAGTCTTAAATACATTTATTTTAAATATTTCAAGGTTTGTGGAGACACGTTCCTTCACAAGCTCAAACCAAGACTTGTTTTGAGTTGCATTTCCATTGCATTGTTCGCTTCTCAAACTCTCTCTTAATGTACATCACTCATGCGCAATGAAATGTTCAGTTCATGACGTCATGAGCAGTTTTCTACAAATCTGATGTGAAATTTGTAGGTCTTCATTAGGGGTCGGCGGTATAAGGTTTATTATTGTTAACTAAAACTAAAACAATAAAAAAAAAAAACATTTACAAAATGACTAAAAATTAAACTAATTAAAATGAAAACTTCAAATATAAAATAAAAGATAATTAATAATTTTAATAAAAACTATAGTATATATATATATATATATAATACTATATACTATATACTATAGAAGCTTGTTTCTGCCACTAAATACAAAAATTAAAAAGGTAATTGCGACTTTTTATCTCACAATTCTTTTTTTTTCTCAGAATTGCGTGATATAAAGTCAGAATTGCATCTTATAGTCAGAATTATGAGATATAAAGTCAGAATTGCGTCTTATAATCAGAATTATGAGATATAAAGTCAGAATTGCGTCTTATAGTCAGAATTATGAGATATAAAGTCAGAATTACGTGATATAAAGTCAGAATTACGTGATATAAAGTCAGAGTTGTGTCTTATGGTCAGAATTATGAGATATAAAGTCAAAATTACATGATATAAAGTCAGAATTGTGAGATATAAAGTCAGAATTGCATCTTATAGTCAGAATTATGAGATATAAAGTCAGAATTATGTCTAATAGTCAGAATTATGAGATATAAACTTGCAATTCTGAGTCTTTTTTCCCTCACAATTGGACATTATAACACACAATTGAGTTTATATCATGCAATTGTGAGATAAAAAGTCACAAATACCTATTTTATTTTTTCTTAAGTGGTGTAAACAAGCTTCTGTAGTATACATTATGCTTATTATGTTTCAAAAAACCAGTTTGACCACCTTAAAATGGCGTGACTAGCTGGTAACTGGTTTATTGCTGATGTAAGATAGTTTTGGACCAGCTAATGACCACGTTAGATGAGCTAGAATCCAGTCGCCAGTTTAAGCTGGATTTTACATGAGAGAAAATAGAACCTATAATGTAAGTAAAACAAATTTTAAACAATTTTAGTTGACTTTCATGATATACACCGATACATAAACTCGTAATATGATATATAATTTTGTTCATACCGCCCACCCCTAGTCTTCATCACATTTCAAGCACATTTAATCAAGTCATTTGTTCCTACCAAGTACACCAACACTGCCAGATGTAATACATATTTGTATATATAAAAATAGACCTATAAGAGATACAAGTGGCTCTCGTATGGCTTTACCATAGTAGCATGCAAAAAACTACATCAGAAGATTGAACTACCTGAGGTTATTATAAGCAAGAGCCGCAATTGTCAGTCATTCCTCACAGTTTCCCTTTGCAATATGCAAAAAGAATCAGAAATTGTTCTGCTCGACTGCACTGCGCTATTTACATTGACGTTTGAGTTACATACAGGTAGATTCATGATAAGAGTATAGGTAGAGAGAGTGAACTGTGCTGGAGTGTGTGTTTTTGTGCGTTTGAGTGTTGTGAATGCAGACATGAGACAGCTGAGCAGAGATGGTATAGATCACCTGGAGAGAGCTAGTTAATGGAAACTACATCTGTGCTGATGCCTGATCAAACCTGAGGGACTGTGTTTCCCTCTCTTCTCCTGTCTTTCTCCCTCATCAACTCTTCACTAGCATATGTTTCTGCCTGCTACATACACCAATGCTGCATGACAGCTCATTTAGCATCTATTTTATCATCTATTTTATATTCCTTTTATGTGCTTGTTTTATTAAAGCAGTTTGATTTATCATTTGGGGAACGGGGGAGTTGGCACTGGCAGATTTGCAGCAAGAAAGCAACCGGAAGTCATTCATTTTCAATGAGAGTTGGTGATTTGCAGCAGCATGAGCGACTTTGTTTGCAATGCAGCAAAGTTAATTAGAGTTTAACTTTATGCAACAGAGTAGTAATGCTCTGAATGTGTCAAAAACACACATTATGAAGGCAAATTAGCTTATATTGAGTGTGTTTACATGCACAACAAAATATTGATAATTATCAATAATCTGCTTATTAAAAAAAATGTTTTAGGAGTTTGTGCAAATCATTAAACTGCCAACACTCAGTGTGAAAGTCTCTTTTAACTGATACACCATTAAAATGCAAAGCAAATCGGAATAAGTATGTTAATGAGTGCATTTACATGCATGATCTAAGGTCATGTCCTCTTCGGTTAGGGGTCACACTTGGCTCCTTCGTGGTCAAAAGTGATGAAGCCTTAAAATATAACTTCAATATATGGCATTCAATATAACAATCAGGAAAGCCAATGTTATATATTTTTGTTAAATAATATTTTTTGATCATTATTTAAAAATTTGAGAGTA
>RJVU01071502.1:7679888-7735206 GCA_003731715.1 Anabarilius grahami
CTCCTAACCCAAACAGCAACATAGTGTTGGCTCAGATCCGGCCCACATCTGGTACATATGAATTCCACACGGGCCAGATGTGGGCCGGATCTGAGCAGACACTATGTTGGTGTCTGGGAAGCTTCACATTTTTATGACATTTTTGTCACTTATGGACCTATGTGTAACTTTTTTAATAGACACACAAGGGTTGGAAAAAGAAAGCTACTAATATGAACCATTTAGGATCTAATATGCACCCTTTAGGGTTAAATAAGGTACGGAGGGGGACACTTAATCTTCAACAATATTATTGATCTGACTGCACTGACACTATTGGATGAGGACTGAACTGAGCTGGCTGGATGATGACATCACTGTTTTCTGCAGAGCTGCTTTATAGATTAAATGAGCTAATTTAATAGATGATCTCTACAACAAAATTGAATCCACACTGAACTGACTTCAGCTGATCAATGACACTATTTTCTTTAAGAGTTGCTGTACAGCCGGAATGATCTCTGTTTGCATCATTGAATTGTTATTTTCCTGTTTATCACTGTAAAGCTGCTTTAAAACAAAGTAGAGACATTTAAATTTTACAATACATGGTAGTTGCATGCCTTTAATTTATGCAGATTTTAAAAAAACAACAGTTTTACACTAGGTTTTACTACTGAAATGTGAGAAATGTAGCAGTTTTGTGAGATTCTCCCATACATGGTGAACAGTATTATATTAATATTTATAAATATAAGGTTATGAGTTAGCTGAATGCTCTCAGAAGAGGTCTTCTGTTCGGGTGAAGGTTGCAAAATCATTCTACACCGTAACTCGGTAACTGCTGGGTAAAAAACATTGCTGATATCCCCAAAATTTAATTATTCCAATATAGACTGACCTTCAGCAACGCTGCCACATATACGTACATCACAGTGATTAAACTATAGCTCGTCTTTGACAGGTAGCTGGAATTGATTTAGAGGGCTATATATTAAAAGAGGATGTTTTCAAAAGGATTGCATCTGGAACACATCAGCGTAGAGAGTCTCCTGAATAATTAAAAAAATCCCTGGTAGAAAAGGTAAAGCCCTAACACTTTTGTCACTTCCACTGATTAAAGCGAGAGAAAGTGAAAGAGAAAGAGCACAATGAACGCCATCTGTAACTCCAGAAGGAAATAGGTGTGCCAGCAAGGCTGCAAAAGAACAGCATTAAGGTTTTAGGTACATTTCTAGTTATACAAGCTTGATTTCATGTGTTGTTTCATTCACAAGTATGATTATAGCATAGTAGAGTCACATTCTGTTAAAATCTCTAAATGCAAGTCAATGGGTACTATAAAGTACAACAAAATATATCAATGACGTGACGGGTCATTTTTTTTTGTCTAAAGGCCTTAATAATAATAAAACACAAAGATATGACATCCAAAGTATGTAAGGTAGTACAACTAGATCTCTTTTATTGAATCCAAAAGGTTTTAATTATATTTTGCTTCATATAAAGGTATTTTAAAGATTTTGAAGTGTCCAACCGTTCATTTGTGATTAAAATATCTTAAAATGTAATAAATGTATATATTTTTTATTCTGGTATGATTTTATATCAACATAGTGCAAAATGGTGTTAAAATTATGTGTTGAAGTCATTGTTTTGTTATGAGAAAGAATGTCCGGAAAAATTAATTTCATTGATGTTATTCGGAGTAACCAATATAAAGGGACCATTTTGGATCAAGTCATGCGGTCAATATCATGTGACAGGATGTGACATCATTCAGACACCTGCAAAGGACCACATGGTCGTGAAGCAAAGTAACTAACTCTCTTTTAACTATTTGAAAAATTCATGTTTTCACTTGATCATACACATTTGATCAGGTCATTCGGTACAACCGCTATAAAACATGGAAAATTTTGTAATATTTTAAAAACTTGTACTAAATATAAAATGTTTGATTGTTCTTTTGCTAGATATCAGCCTGTTAGCATTGTTTGAAAATATTGTCATTCGGTAAAACCGAAATTTTGACTTTTTTGGTGACAAATTTTGTCCATCTTGTAAAAAAAAATGACAAAAGCAGTGTTAATTGATTAAAAAAAACACATAATCTCATTGTTAACACTTAATAAAACTTCAAAATTAATTATATCTCCATTGTTTTTTTTAAACACTTTTTTAAAAACCTTATTCGTCAATAACCCATATATTGCACCTGTTTACCAAGGAGACAGTCTTAGTAAAGAGCTTGAGATGAAATATGAGAAAAGGTAAATGGTAAATACTTTATCACTGTGAAATTATTACTTAATTAGGTGCATACAATGCTATGAAATCAGTGTTATATCAAATATCACTGAGATACTATTATAGTTTTTATTAATAGTTTACTTTTTTATATTTTCCATTTTCATTTTAAAGTTAAAGTAATTTTGTTTTTGCCATTTTGTTAGTTTTAGTTTTTTTTAATTAGTATTAGTTTAGTTCTTTAAATGTCTATATTACATTAAATGAAAATGAGAAATGTTTCCTTGGCAACTAGCTGATTTTTATATATTTTTTTGTAATACTTTATTTTATTTCAGTTAATATTACAAACAAATATTACAAACATACGTTAATGGTTTTAGTGAACAACAACAACTTTGAATCAGCCTTAGCAAGTCAAAGGGACTTTCTGCAATTTTATTAAAAAAATGTTTACAGTGAAAAAAAATCACAGAGTATATAAGCTGTTGGACATTGTTAGATAAAAAAATCTAGAAAATCTGCAGTACCAAAAATGCCCATGGAAACACCGCAGGATGCATTGTGGACCGTTAGATAACACTTTAGTCTCAGAAGGCACTGAAACATTATCGCTGTCTAGGAAACAACTGCACGTACTTCAATTCAGCCTCATACACACAACAAAAAATACTGACAACACTGAGCAGAGGACAACAGCAGCTCCTGAAAATAGCCCATTCGCTCTGGACACGGCACAATCAAGCTGGGGTCTTTATAAAAGGAAAACGAGAACAGGATCAAATCTAGCCTCTTGGCCGTTCATCTCTAATTAATTAACCCTACTCGTTTTTCCACTGGCCTGGAGAGTGCTCTTGTTAAGAGGGCATTGAGGTTTCGTCTGCCAAGGGCAGCCCAGCTCTCCTTCATTAAAATCTCAGTTACCTCCGTCCCCGATGCATCGATTCTGTGTGCTGTTTCAGAGCCAACACTTCAGACTGGATCTCAAGAGACTTTAGGAACAGAGGCAAACACACCCAAAATAACCTGCAGGACTTTACACAACGCTCCATCGCCATTGTGGAGAATTACAACTCAACACTCATATCTGCTGCGTTCTGCTTAAGCGTGTGCAATAATTGTTTGATATTCAGCATAAAACATGCAGACAATCTGGAAACAATCCGCCACGCTGAAGAAACTCCAGATGCATCATCGTAATTTTTTTTTTTCTAAGGTACGTTTATAAAAGCTATACTTAAATGTCCTAATTGAACTAAGGCCTAATTCTGAAAATGGGCCTGAATGTTGCATGCAAAAAACGTTATCAGAATACACAGCTAATTTTGAATGGCCTTCAATGGACAAAGATGCTCTTAGCATGGGCTAACTGGACAATACTATCCAGCAAAACCTTGAATTTTTGAATATATTATGCATTTGCAAGTGAAACGGGTTTTTACGCTTACATTTATGCATTTGGCAGATGCTTTTATCCAAAGTAACTTGCTGGTATATTGCATTCAATATATGTTTTATGCATTATACATGCATTCGCTTATAAAATGTACACTGAATGCAATGTAAGTCGCTTTAGATAAAAGACCAGGACCAATTTATTGCATATAGTGTGACAACATGCCCCGTTATACAGTCAATGTGTTCAACAAACTCTATCTGTTCAATAATTGTGGAAATGTTCAATAGCTTTTTTTTTGTAGCCAAGAGTTCAAGATATGTATCTATATAGAAATTGACTTTCAAAAATAAACCTACGCTCAGTCATCACCGAAACGTTATCATTGTTTTGGTAGTGACAAAAGGAACACATCTTTTTTTATTTCAAAGAAATACGCTGAGAAACATTCACTGGAGTAAGAAAGTGTGACAATTAACCCCCCGTGCCGCATATTTTACTGCGCTGTTTTCATTGTGTATATGGGCCTTTCTGCAGAATTGGTCGAACTGCTGTCCCACAACCATAAAACACATTTAAAAAGCATTTAATTATTCACATTTTAGATGTTTACTAAGATCCTTCTATTATCTATTGAATCCCACAATAATTTTTTAAATATCAGTAAGCTTAATATAAATAAAATCATCATTTATTGGGTACTTTCAATTGGGAGGTGTCTGTCCTGAACCAGAACCTATAAATTTCAACTTGTGAAACTTATATTGAAATAATTTGTTGTTTTTAAAAATGTATATATATTTACATTTTTTTTTTTTTAAAGTGAAGTTAAAATATTTATTTATTTTATTTTTAAATCATAAAAATTTAAGTAAAGAAATGTGTCCTGCATTTTCATGTCACTACCGCAACAGTGTGTGTTTGAGTCCATTGGCTGAGACTGATTTTAACACACTTCTACATTTCTGATCAGGAAATATTCCTCTCACAGCCTCTCTTTCACAGCAGATAGATCATCATTCTGAGTTAAATGTGTTCAAAAGTCTGAAAATCTGTGTGNTTTACAGAATTAAACAATAAATAAAATAATTTAATAATCTTCTGATGGATTAGATGACCTAAATCAGTGAGTTCAACTTTGCTCATCTACTGTATACTGTACATTGTACAGAAATTCTGAAAATGGGCCTAAATGTTGCATGCAAAAAATGTTATCAGAATACACAGCTAATTTTGAATGGCCTTCAATGGACAAAGATGCTCTTAGCATGGGCTAACTGGACAATACTATCCAGCAAAACGCATTTGCAAGTGAAACGGGTTTTTACGCTTACATTTATGCATTTGGCAGATGCTTTTATCCAAAGTAACTTGCTGGTATATTGCATTCAATATATATTTTATGCATTATACATGCATTCGCTTATAAAATGTACACTGAATGCAATGTAAGTCGCTTTAGATAAAAGACCAGGACCAATTTATTGCATATAGTGTGACAACATGCCCCGTTATACAGTCAATGTGTTCAACAAACTCTATCTGTTCAATAATTGTGGAAATGTTCAATAGCTTTTTTTTTGTAGCCAAGAGTTCAAGATATGTATCTATATAGAAATTGACTTTCAAAAATAAACCTACGCTCAGTCATCACCGAAACGTTATCATTGTTTTGGTAGTGACAAAAGGAACACATCATTTTTTATTTCAAAGAAATACGCTGAGAAACATTCACTGGAGTAAGAAAGTGTGACAATTAACCCCCCGTGCCGCATATTTTACTGCGTTGTTTTCATTGTGTATATGGGCCTTTCTGCAGAATTGGTCGAACTGCTGTCCCACAACCATAAAACACATTTAAAAAGCATTTAATTATTCACATTTTAGATGTTTACTAAGATCCTTCTATTATCTATTGAATCCCACAATAATTTTTTAAATATCAGTAAGCTTAATATAAATAAAATCATCATTTATTGGGTACTTTCAATTGGGAGGTGTCTGTCCTGAACCAGAACCTATAAATTTCAACTCGTGAAACTTATATTGAAATAATTTGTTGTTTTTAAAAATGTATATATATTTACATTTTTTTTTTTTAAAGTGAAGTTAAAATATTTATTTATTTTATTTTTAAATCATAAAAATTTAAGTAAAGAAATGTGTCCTGCATTTTCATGTCACTACCGCAACAGTGTGTGTTTGAGTCCATTGGCTGAGACTGATTTTAACACACTTCTACATTTCTGATCAGGAAATATTCCTCTCACAGCCTCTCTTTCACAGCAGATAGATCATCATTCTGAGTTAAATGTGTTCAAAAGTCTGAAAATCTGTGTGGAACTTTAAGGAACGTCACTACTGAACACCTTTTTTATGCAATTAAGCAAACTTTTTTGGGTGTTATTCCATAAAACGTTTTTATGTGTGTACAACTGTTCAGAACTGTGATAGATAACCATGTGCTGATTAGCATCTTTGAGCGGCTCAAAAGTGTGTAAAATTCACTCTAAAAAATGCTGGGTTAAAAAAACCCAAGCTGGGTAAAATATGGAGTCATATATGTATGACAGATAAAAATGTTCAAGATCATTACCATAAACGACCCTGAGCACTTGTGATGTGAACCGCTCCATTGTTTTGACGCTCACTTTAAACTGTAGAAACTGTAAAAGGGTGCTACTGTTGTCATTATGTCTCACGATCCGGCAGGTTGGGTTAAAAGGCACCTATTATGCCCTCTTTCACATGATGTAATATAAGTCTCTGGTCTGGTCAAGTTTCAGCTTAAAATACCCCACAAATTTGCCCCTATTTGGGGGTGAGCAAAAACACGCCTTTTACTATATTACTATATTGCTGGCTAAAAAAATAAATCCAAAATTGGTTGAAAAAAATGGCTGGGTGAAAACAACCCAATCCCTGGTTTTGTCCATATTTAACCCAGCAGTTTTTAGAGTGTTGTCACTACCGAAACAGTCATCACCGAAACATGTCATCACTGTTTTGGTAGTGACAAAAGGAACACAATCATTTATTTGGGGGAAATAAACCAAATGTTAGTACAGTTATGCAAATCATTAGTATTGTAATATATTTTAGTATGAGTTAAAATCCTGTAACATGATGCGGCCACTACCAACACATTACTGTCACTACCGAAAATGTGCAGTCACGACCGAAACATGGGATGTTTTGTCAACAATAAAGTATATTGAATGATCAACTAAGGTGAATCCTTCACTTTGAAATCAGTGTGTTAAACTTTATCACTTTTACAAAGAAAGATTGGATTCAAAATACAACAAATCTCATAAAGTACACTTGAAATATTGACAGAATTGTAATTATTATTGATTTACCTGTGAACACTTTTTTTTTAAAATAGCATAAAATATATTTACAAGGTAGATGTAAACAAAATCTTAATAGGTCAATGTAACTCTTCTTATTAAATGATTTATTATTGTGTTTCGGTAGTGACAAATATGTGGAGAGGAAAAATACAATATGAGAATTAACTGCACAATTACTAGAAATGTGTACCTTGTATAATATACAATTTGCATACCTACAAATTTTGTGGAAAATAATTTTTTTTCAAGACATTTCCAACTCTGACTTTGAACCAATTCTGTAGAATGACCCTAATATAAAAAACGACCATATATAGTGTAAGAATACTGAAAAAATTTTTTACTATTCAGAAATAGTACTGGCAAATAAAACAAAATATTTAAAAACATTATTAACACCATAAATGTATTTTAGTTCAGCTCAATCCACAACAAATACTTCAGAACAGAACAGGAATGAAAAATATATGTATAAAACAAATTATAGTGGCATTCATTATAAACAACATGTATTATAAACGCCAAGTCTAAACTACCATCATGTATACAAATAAACTTAGGCTCATGTTCCTCTCTCATTTGGCACCAATCCAAATGTTTTGTGCTTTGCACATGTTTTGTGTGCTTGTCGTTAATTGCATTTCAAGTTGCTTTGAAATATAAGTCACAGCATGTTTCAGATGATAAAAAAACAACTTATATCCTGTAAAATATGATAGACATCATGTCCTACAGTATGTTACAGTTTCTGTGCTAGTATGTCATGCAGCAAGTCAATTTGCTCTTAAGAAATTAATAGCATATGAGCACATGACTGCGACAGATGGTTATAGCTCGTTTCCAAACACAATGCAGCGTGCAGCAATCTTTGCCTCACAATATGCCAGCACAGTCTAGCTATTTAGCACCTCTGAAAAAAACACATACACACCCAGCAAGCACATAAAAACATCATTGTTCGTGTTAACAGTACGAGTCCTAATGTCACCAATCTGGCATTTCTCTGCCCATTTCAGCAGCCCTGCTGTCTTCAGGGATCAAGCCAGATACATAAAATATAGAGATGATGAGGAGGGATGGTATTTTTTCCCTGTGGAAATCATTAGTCACCGGCTGGAGTGCAGGGGGTCTGCGGAGAATGGGTTCAGGGTGTGATGGGAAGGAGAAGCTGAGTAAGAAGTATCTGGCTCTCTCTCTTCACTACACTACCATCTGCCCATCACTCGCCCTGGTACACATCATGCGTCTGATTATTTATGGGTACACAAACACACTATGCCTGAACAGAACCTTGCACTCTTAAAAATAAAGATTCCAAAAGGGGGTTTTCAAAGTGATGCCATAAAGCAGGCCTCCTCAAATAGGGGACTGTGGTCTGGTTCCGGACCCTGGCTTGGTTCCAACCGGATCGTGAGACATAATGACAACAGTAGCACCCTTTTACAGTTTCTACAGTTTAAAGTGAGCGTCAAAACAATGGAGCGGTTCACATCACAAGTGCTCAGGGTCGTTTATGGTAATGATCTTTCGGCGCTAAATCCACTAACATTTTTATCTGTCATACATATATGACTCTGAGTTTTTTTTTTTTATCTACATTGAGCATTATTAATCAGCATGTTAAAGGGGACCTATAATGCCCCTTTCACAAGATGTAATATAAGTCCCCAGAATGTGTCTGTGAAGTTTCAGCTCAAAATACCCCACAGATCATTTATTATAGCTTGTCAAATTTGCCCCTATTTGGGTGTGAGCAAAAACACACCGTTTTTGTGTGTGTCCCTTTAAATGCAAATGAGCTGCTGCTCCCGGCCCCCTTTCCAGAAGAGGGCGGAGCTTTAACAGCTCAACAACAACAAAGCTGGAGAATCTCACACAGCCAAAATGCCGAAAGTTTTCAGCCTTACATTGTTCAAACTGGAGTCGACACTGATGGAGAGACTCAGGAAGAAGTTACAACTTTTAGAATGAAACTGGACTTTTCTGAATGGTTAGTGGATAAATTTATGTAGTTGCTGTGGAGTTGATTCAACTCATCCACTAGCATGTGCCGTCATGTTCATCTTTTGTGCAAATCCAGCGTTAAATTGACCCTCGTTTGTGAAGCAGTCCGGCGTAAAATGACAGCATATATTTTAATACACTATATATTTTATAATATTTAAATGTCTTTACTGTAAAATAGTATTTACATGTCTCTTGCCTGGTCTACAGTATGTTAAAGTTTTTGTGCTAGTATGTCATGCAGCACGTCAACATGCTCTTAAGAAATTAATAGCTATCCAACATTTTGCTGTGCTTGCAGACTGAAAAATACCCTGCAAGTGAGCAAGGAAGCATATTTATTATTTATTGATTTTGCACAATAAAGTGTAGGAGTTTATATGGTAACTTGCCATATGTAAGCCATCAGATCAATACTCGCAGCAGTGAATTCAGTCTGTCTCTTCATACATGAAATTGTCAATAAAAGCATTTACTGTACTGTTGACAACATAAACAAACAACATGGACTTGCAGTTATTTCTGCACTGATTTACATAGAGAGAGCAAAGGTCTGGATGGGACATGTGCTGCACAGGTTTGGCTCTATCGTATTTTCATTGGCTGTAGCTTTTGCTTGTCAGAGACGGTCAGACAAATTTCAAACTAGTTCAAAATGTATCGATTTATGAATCTGCAACTAGTTGCATTGTGTTTTTCTAGTGTGTACACGCTGTGAGTTGTCTATCACAGTCATAAAACATGAAACACGGACAAGCTTCAGACTTGTAGTGTGCGCTTGGTTTAACTACACTGAAGGGGGAAGTCTTTACAAATATAAAGTATTTTTGCAATCAAGAAGTATTTATCTCTCAAAAATAAAATGGATATCTCTTTTAAGGTGACATCTTGCCCACAGAATCTCATTGGTCTAAAATCACACTCATGTAGCTGTATGTAAAATGACACTAAATAGAACATAACCTAATAATAACACAAGCATTCTAGTAATTTTTAAAGCATTCAACTATAAAATAGAAGAGCTAAAAAGCCTGAGAAGAGACCAGTGTTGTTAAAGGGGTCATGAACTGAGAAATCAACTTTTCCTTGAGCTTTTGATATGTAAGAGCTCATCGTACTATAAGAATATTCTGTAAGTTTCAGAACTGAATACTTCCTTGTTAGTCCAATAAAAGCTTTTATTGACACCAGAGAACGACTGATCCTGGAATGTGTCTATAGACAGGTGAAACTCCGCCTCCACAGAAGAAATCAACGCCTACTTCATCATTGCAGTGTTAGCCCCGCCCACTGGTGTGTTAGTGAGATGAGGAGGAGAGAAGAGCGATACAGGACTAAAATAACATTACCTTTCAAAGGATCCTAATGCAGGAATATGGTTATTTATTTCAACAATGTGAATGTCTCAGTTGAGCTTTATTTATTTGTATTCGGTACATTTCACTGTGGATTCTTTGGTAAATCAATCGCATTTCGACTTTATACTTTTACGATATGAGCTCGACAGTAATGCAACAACATGTCAGTAACTGTGTTCATTCTAATGCCTGATCTGATATTAATGATTCATGTACAGTCACATGATCTTTGTCTGTGTGTCAGTAAATCAAACCAGTGACTAAACGCTCAACTTCACGTTGTTTCTCTTAGTAGGATGAAAATAATCTGTTATTTAAACGGTGATTAAATTATATATAGAAAACGATCAAAGAACGCTCCCTTTACAATCGCTGGAGCTGTCAATCAAACAGTGTGAGTTTATCAGTGACTGAGTTCTGGACTCGCGCCAAAACTCCCATTTTATTCAATGAATCTCTTAGTTACATCATGTTTGCACTGTTAGTTATGATGAAAGCATGTGTTAGTGTGCAGAAATTGAGTTGCAATGACGAGATCACTGCTTTCATGAGCTCAAAAACAGTCTGTGATCGACTACAATGTTCATCACTGCAACCTTTCATGCCACGATCTAAATATAATGCAACACTTTTCACGATTAGTTAACCTTGAGAGCTGTAATAGTAAAAAGGTGCTAAAAGTTTTTGAGAGAGTAATATTTAGCTTTTTCATATGCAAAGATGTCAGCCAATCACAGCAGAGGGGCGTTTACACTGAAGTCTCACAGCAGACACTCCCCTTAAAACAGGGCGTTCAAATCAGAGGGATAAAATCAGGGTAGGAAAAATGCCTTTTATTTCTGAATTATTTTGATGGTCAGACATTCTGTTGACTAAAAGTAACATTTCAACAGAATCTCAAAATAAAGTGTTACCCAGATTTCTGTAACCTTCATATAACTATACACAACTTTTCAGGATTCCCTTTCCGAAGTGTGTGTGGAAACTGCTTAAATGGCTCTTTGTGCTGTGTTAGAATGGGAGAGCTCATACTGTGTTCAAACATGGTTGTTCACACAGCCTTTGAATGGAAAAGCTCACCTGCACCCCAACGAGAGCGTACAGAGAGACGGTTTTTGAACTGAGGAAGTCATACAGCGTTCCAACAGTAGAGGCATTCGCTGGGCCCCATTCAAAGCTTAACAAATGGAGATGCTGCATTAGAAAGGAGGTTCAGACTGCATTTGAACAAAAGCTCAGTGTGCAATTGAAAACCTGTCAGAGTCTGAGTTAAACATCAGAATTGAATGTGCATTGGTCACAATTAAGTCTCTGTTGTGAAAGTGGACTGTACAGTTTTATTTGTATTAATTTATCTGCACTGTTGCTGAAAAACAACAATAAAACTTGTCAAACTTTTTTTTTTTTGAGGTGACATTCTTGTGCAACAAAACTACAATTCCCATCATTCTCCGGCAGGACAAGAAAAGAAGATACCACTGGAATGGCTGCGGAAAAGAAGAAAACAATGACACTGCAGCTTTATGACTGTAACAACAATATAACTGCTTAACAAATGGAGATGCTTCTCCAGTATTAGATATTTCCCTGGTCATAGGGCCTGAACACAGTCTGGTTTGTTTGAGTGTCTGTCAGTATTTAATTTTACACACAACAGTACAGAGGCGAGCTCAACGTCTCGGCCGTTCCTCCTATTGATTTATTGTGGAGAAACTGATCAGCGCTGTCGCTCTCTCTGCATTTATTTCCTTATCGACTCAGACTTGTGTTCACAGTTTGCCGCAGACACTTTACAGTTGATTGTGCAGTATGCGGTGAGAGATTACTCAAGTCTATGACATATTTCTATACATCATGAAAGAATGGCTGGCCGAGACAGCATTTATCTTAGCTGGAGAAGTTATGAATCCCAGAGTCACTGCAAAGGTTCATGTCCCGAGTGCATATACTTCAAAACAGAGTTGCTTTTTGCACAAAGCTCCAGATTGTCTTGTATAATGCACAAATATAGTAGGTATTTTATGCAGACAGAAAATTCTGCACAGTATGCATACTAAATAGTAAAAGTTGTGCACTGTAAAAATCAACTTCTTATGCTTTAATCATTCTTTTTGAAATCTTATTTCCAGTAAAATATTTAAAAATTCTTGAAACAAGATAAGATTTTTCAGAGAAATTTGTTAGAGCATAAACAACACCTGCAAAGTTATGATGAGACAGAAATCGCTTTTTAAGGACTACAACAAACGGCTGGAAGGGACTACAAAGAGCTTCTTCCCGGGTTAGTGACATCACAAACCCAAACATTTACATAAATCCCGCCCCCGAGAACACGCAACAAAGGGGTGGGGCCATGTTGGGCTGCTTTAGAGAAGAAGAAGAGTTGTTGTAGTAGAGTGTTGTTGTCATGCCGTCATTTTACGCCGGACTGCTTCACAAACGAACGCTGGATTTGCACGAAAGATGAACATGACGGCACATGCTAGTGGATGAGTTGAATCAACTCCACAGCAACTACATAAATGTATCCACTAACCATTCAGAAACGTCCAGTTTCATTCTAAAAGTTGTAACTTCTTCCTGAGTCTCTCCATCAGTGTCGACTCCGGTTTGAACAATGTAAGGCTGAACACTTTAATCATTTTGGCAGCGTGAGATTCTCCAGCTTTGTTGTTGTTGAGCTGTTAAAGCTCCGCCCTATTCTGGAAAGGGGGCCGGGAGCAGCAGCTCATTTGCATTTAAAGGGACACACACAAAAACAGCGCACACATTATACTTAACAAAAGACATACAGTTTTTTACTATGAGAGTTTCTCAATGAATTTCTGTCTGCATTGTTTTCCAGCACTATGAGTGGGATGCAGAGCCTGTAAAAAAAACAAGCAATGCCTTGCAGACCTGGTGCTCTGCACAATTGTATTTTGTGAGAGTAGTCCATTCCTGTCTGCTTGGCATTTTTTATACAAAAACTGCTGTTTAAACAAAGACGCAGTAAAACTGCACAAAGCACATCACTTTCCCCGAGCAAACACACCTGCCCCTCTGGGTGTTTTCTAAAGACTGAACAAAAGCACTTATATCTACATAAAATCTTTTATATGACTCAATGAGCACAGCATACAAAACACATCATGCGTTAGAGAGGCAATTACAGTCATTCATACTCTGATAGCGCTCATGACACACTCCGAAAATCCTGCTCTTTCCCAGTAGGAGTGGATACAGCACTCGATATACGACACTGTTCATAAATTAAGAAGAGGCGGAGATATTTTGCAGGCGTTAGCACAGAGACATGGTTGAGTTAACGTGAAAGTGAAACAGAGAGAGGGAGAGTCCGGAAAAGGTCAAATATAATGGCTAATAGCACACATATAGTTCTTGCATTTAAGAAAAATGTGTCTATCCATCACCAGTTAATTCGTAATAGAGATAACCACTGACCCTTTCAGATGATGTCATGGTGGTGCATTTGACTTTCAGAATTGTTCTTAGGACATCTTAAGCTTATCCTGGCGGAGATTCTCCCACTAAGACAAGAAGAGAGGACCAAGACCAAACACATTCATCTGAAGTGGTTGAGATCGCAATAATAGAAAAGCATGCACTGTAGACACTAATAAGTTGGCAGGACTCAAAAAACTTGGTAATCAGTTGCATCAAATTTTGATAATTGCAGTTTAATTGAAATAATGACTAAGCTAACTCATACATTTTGATTGGATTAACATTGTATTAACGAAAATATTAGCTGCTAGCTACTAATAGCACACTTGCTTGTGCTAATATAACCAGCAAAGAGACTATCACTATACATTTGCATATACACAACATGCTGAAAACATAAACTGCGTTTACCCTAATAATCCGATTGCAATCTTAAAGGATTAGTCCACTTTTAAATACACTTTTCCTGATAAATTTACTCACCCCCATGTCATCCAAGATGTTCATGTCTTTCTTTCGTCAGTCGAAAAGAAATGAAGGTTTTTGAGGAAAACATAAGGGTCTTATCTAGCGAAACGATCGGTCATTTACGAAAAAAATACACCATGCTTTATAAGCAAAATATCGCCTTGAATGTTCTTTCCGTTTCCGCATTCTTCATAACGCTTACGCTGAATGTCCTACGCCTTCCCTATTCAACTTACAGAAAAAAACTAAACTGGCGCCGCGTTCGTTCCGTAAATAGAATAGGGAAGGCGTAAGCGTTATGAAGAATGAGGAAACGGAAAGTACGTTCAAGGCGATATTTTGTTTATAAAGCATAAACGGTTGTATTTTTTTCGTAAATGACCGATCGTTTCACTAGATAAGACCCTTATTCCTCATCTGGTATCGTTTAAAGCCCTTTGAAGCTGCACTGAAACTGCAATTTGGACCTTCAACCTGTGAAAAATCCTGGAATGTTTTCCTCAAAAACCTTCATTTCTTTTCNGTTTCAGTGCAGCTTCAAAGGGCTTTAAACGATCCAAGATGAGGAATAAGGGTCTTATCTAGCGAAACGATCGGTCATTTACGAAAAAAATACACCATGCTTTATAAGCAAAATATCGCCTTGAATGTTCTTTCCGTTTCCGCATTCTTCATAACGCTTACGCTGAATGTTCTACACCTTCCCTATTCAACTTACAGAAAAAAACTAAACTGGCGCCGCGTTCGTTCCGTAAATAGAATAGGGAAGGCGTAAGCGTTATGAAGAATGCGGAAACGGAAAGTACGTTCAAGGCGATATTTTGTTTATAAAGCATAAACGGTTGTATTTTTTTCGTAAATGACCGATCGTTTCACTAGATAAGACCCTTATTCCTCATCTGGTATCGTTTAAAGCCCTTTGAAGCTGCACTGAAACTGCAATTTGGACCTTCAACCTGTGAAAAATCCTGGAATGTTTTCCTCAAAAACCTTCATTTCTTTTCGACTGACGAAAGAAAGACATGAACATCTTGGATGACATGGGGGTGAGTAAATTTATCAGGAAAAGTGTATTTAAAAGTGGACCAATCCTTTAACAGTTGCACAGGTGAAATGGACGTCAATTGGAATGAATTGGCCAAATCCGATTTAAATTTAATTCGGATTGTAAAGGACCGTTCACACCAAGAATGACAACTATAAAGATAACGATAAAGATATAGTTCTAAAAATTTTTCTAAACATACAAGAATGGCACAGTCCACACCACAGCTATAACGATATAGAGAAACAATATCAGTGGGTTCACTTTCAGAACGATTATTTCCAGTTGTTGAAAGATAAAACACTGGCAGCCAATCAGAATCCCTTCTAATTTAAGGGCTCGCGCATTTAAAATGGCAGACGACATTGAGAAGTTAATCGCAGAGGTCCAGAAAAATCCACCACTGTTTGACAAGTCAAACCTCCTTTACTTTAAAGAAAATGGATATATGGAAAACAATCGGTCATACCCTCGGAATAAATGGTGAGAAGTATTAACGATTATGTCAGGCTAGCAAACAGTGTAACATAACATTACCTCAGGTATCCATCGCTAGTTTCGAAACATTGTCTTGCTTACTTTGAAGTTGCAGTGAAAAAGACTAGATGTTGTTTTTATTCCACTGTATTGACTTTGTCAGCTAAATTCACCGTTAGATTAGATCGATTACACTAGCTATTCACTCGAAACATAACATGCTGAGGACATCTGCTGGTTAAAGCCTGTAAATGCAACAAGAACAGCAAAAACGTTGTACACACTTTAAAAACCGCATCACGTGAGTTTAGAATAAACAGACCGTTATCGTTCGTTGTTGTGGACGCAAATATAGTTATCTTTATAGTTATTGTTCTTAGTGTGAACGGGTGTTAAGGGGATGTTTAAAAGTTTTCCAATCCGTTCGATGGGACATGTAAACACTTGAAAGGATTGAAAACCGAAACTGGAATATTCTGTGCAAGTGCAATGATGCAGAAAATGGTGTCTCTCAGCAACCAAAGCATGAGCTGTTAAAGCTCCGCCCTCTTCTGGAAAGCTAATTTGCATTTAAAGGGACACACACAAAAACTGCCTTTTTTTGCTCACACCCAAATAGGGGCAAATTTGACAAGCTATAATAAATGATCTTTGGGTATTTTCAGCTGAAACTTCACAGACACATTCTGGGGACACCAGAGACTTATATTACATCTTGTAAAAAAGGGGTATAATAGTGTTTTTCTGTTAAGTACAATGAACTTTCAGTGATATCTGAGTGAAAAGTCCTTTCATTTGGTTAATTTCACTGTTCAGGTTTACAGTTGCACAGAAAGGCAGAATCTATCACCATTGATACAATGAGTTTCAAACAAAAATTCACCTTATCTTAGAATAGGAATAATATCTAAAATATCTAAGAGATTTAATGCCATCAACTTCACAAACTTTAGCAAATCCAAGGACTAGCTCTTTTTCAAATGTGCTAGTAGGCCCTACCTTTTAAATAAAAGTTTTCCTGGACAAAAACCTGTAAAAGTGCAAAAAAAGTGCTTTCCAGTTTTGTTTGCAATAAGCATGAGACGATCAGACGGCCAGTAACTGGGCTGTGACGGGTCCACAGGTCTGCCAGCTGAGACTAACTTTGCACAGACTAGATACAATAGCTCTTTGATTCTGTGAAGCACAGGCATCTAAATTTACACCGGCACATGGGAGGGAACACCACGTCAGACATATGAAGAGTAATGCTGATGCACTGCAGAGTTCTCAAGCTGAATCTCCTGACAGTTTTAAATTTGATGAAAAGATGCTCGAAGTTTCAATAATGCTCAGAAGTGCAGGATCTGCAAAGCTCCTGACCGCTTTAGTAATGACCCTGTACTATATTACAGAAACAGGGCAAGTGCAGCCTGGAAATACTGTGCTCTTACCATTAATTCAGAGATTTATTTTTAACAGGAAAATCCACTTAGGTGAATATTGCAAAAACAAGCAATCATCCAGCACGCACACACGCACACACTTTTAGAAGTGATAAACTGTAAAGACAAGGTCATACAGGTTAATCAAGGCACTAAACCTCAGTATAATTGTCCCCACAGTTAGTGTAGATTGTGTTTCTTCAGATGTTTAGTTACTGAGCTACAACTTTAAAAGTTCTTTTGAGTGCTAGTTTTCCTGGAAACGAAATTACTCATCCTCATTCCAATAGCATGACAATATGTACACTCTAAAAAATGCTGGGTTAAAAACAACCCAAGTTGGGTTGAAAATGGACAAACCCAGCGATTGGGTTCAATGTTTGACCAACCTACTGGGTAGTTTTATTAAACTCAACTATTGTTTAAAAATGACTGTATTGCTTGCTTAAAATGAACCCGAAATATGTTGGAAACATTTATTAATATGTTTGATGAATAATAATTAAACAATAAACATGTATTAAATTGTTCATTAATAAATGTTCACCTTTTGATTATTACTGTTGCCTCTAGGAATTATGTGTCTGATTTTTAATTTTCAATCTATTTAGGGTTCATTTTAAGCCAGCTATATAGTCATTTAAACAATAGTTGGGTTAAATAAAACTACCCAGCAGGTTAACCTAACTGCTGGGTCAAAACAACCCAAATGCTGGGTTTGTCCATATTTAACCCAACTTGGGTTGTGTTTAACCCAGCATGACTCTTTTCCCTATAAAATTTTTGAATATTTTCTTAATTTTTTATTTAAAATAAACCCTTCTCCAAGCTGATATGTGATGGGAAAAGGGAGAAGAATGAGTTTGCTTGGTTCGCTTGCGTCAAAAGTCACTACCTGCCACTCGGTGCATTCACAAGGGGTGTTGACTTTTCAAGTGCCAATGCAGGCATCAGCCAATCAGATGACCTTATGCACATACCCTAGCGCAGATGTAACTGTCGTAGGCCAGTAAGAGCAGTGCGTGTAAACCTCACTCCCCTGATCTCAAGAGACGCTCTAGCGACTGACACTACAAGCTGCGGTCTTTAGCCTCCTTGTTAGAAAACCCGACTCCTATGCCAGCGGACCTGGGTTCGAGTCCCGCTTAAAGCGGGCGGTTCAAACAGAAGGGGTTACATTGGTGCCGTGACCCGGCACCGACTGACGCTAGAGACTGCTGTCTTTAGCCTTCTTGTTAGAGTGCCAGCCTCCCATGCCGGCGAACCTGGGTTTGAGTCCCGTATAGAGCGGGTGGTTCAAACAGAAGGGATTACACAGACACTAGCCAGCTGCACTCATGCAACACTGGAAAGTAATGTGATTGGCTGTTGTCACTATGGTGGTCACATCAGCACCAAGCTTCAGACACGCCCTCTGTCAAGCAGTGACCGCCATTTTGAGTGCAGCATTACTCTCCACACCACTGATCCTGTTATAAGTAGGATTTCTTTATGTTTCGTCTGGCTCAATCAGACAGTGTGGGTGAAGTTAGTGTAAACAGCCTCTGCTAACAAAGCAGGCTATTTGCACTTGGTGTAAATAGACATTACTTTTCTGGGTGAACTCTCCCTTCAATGATGGATTGTTGGCTTGCCATTTAGAATATTAGTTCTGTGTAAAAATGCATCTGTTCTGACCTTTCTGATCAAACTAGTATGCTGGATACTGATGAGATTTGTGTTTCATTTCAGTTTCTGCTTTAGTCTGAAAAGTAATAATTCAGGCAAAAAGAATGTACATTTGGCGAGGGACATTTATGAGACTATATTGTGGTCTGTAGGTAATGCTGTGACAGTAACAAATCTGTGGTTTTACTTAAAACAATTGCTGTCGTTTACAGAGCATATATGCTGTGCTGTGTGTGATTTATTCTCTGTGAGCGGGTGGGTTTGTGTATGCAGACGCCATCCTCAGATGGGAACACTCCGCATTGAGATTTATTTACAGTCTTTGTGTGTTTGCCAGGGCAGATCACGTACATGGATCAAGGGCAACCGCGGGGTGACCGAGAGGATGCCGGGCAGAGATAAATGTACAAATGGGACAGGCATTTGTTCCTGACACTGATTTGTCACTGCGTGGGTGTTTGTGTCTATCTGCACTGGTCTGTGTGCGCATGAATGTATACAAAAGATGTTAGACTGAAAAAAAATTAGTTTTGTTCACTGGAAACCATTTGTCAGTTCAGCATTCACATTAATCGTTTACAGGATAATATATATATATATATATCAACCTTTGACATTTCTTTAATCAGATTCTGTCCCATTACATATCATTCAGTATCTGTGCTGAATACACACTGGTGAGAACAGCACACACACCTTTTATGTGGCTACACGCCCTCTTCCATTTTTAACTTTGACATTTTCCAGCCCTCTGTTTTTACAGAGCGACCCATGAGATCAGAGAGAGAGAGAGAGAGAGAGAGTGAACGAGGGACTGAGAGAGACAGAAAGCAAGACACCGACAACAGAATGAGAGAGAAGGTGCTGCTCTCTGCTCCAGGATATCTGATGATAAGCAGAACTATAAATGTCTATCAAGGGTCTCGGCTATGGTCAGAATAGCATACTACCATACTACTAGTACTATTTTTTTCAGCATGCAGCATGTTTATTTTGCGCAATATTGTACATTGCTATGCATGGAATACCTGGATGACATTTGCCAAAATGTGCCATGTACAACAGAGCAAAAACTGAGAGGAAAGCTGCATTGCACAAGGCAATGTGACGAATAGAGTGCTACAGGGATGCCGTTTATTTGTAGGCCAACCCAGAAGTTAGCATCACCATGGTTCCCTTGCCAATGATTTTATTTTAATGTTTCTTGAGGTTCACTTGTAATGTTAATAAAGTTTTTTACATGAAAAACCAAATATGTTTGCGGACAAACTACTCAAACACTGGGTTGTTACTTCTGACCCAGGAGCTGGGTAACACAAAAACTACCCAAACACCGGGTTGTTACCTCTGACCCGGGATCTGAGTAACACAAAAACTACCCAAACACTGGGTTGTTACCTCTGACCCGGGATCTGAGTAACACAAAAACTACCCAAACACTGGGTTGTTAGCTCTGACCCGGGATCTGTGTAACACAAAAACTATCCAAACACTGGGTTGTTACGTCTGACCCTGAGTAACACAAAAACTACCCAAACACTGGGTTGTTACATCTCACCCGGGATCTGGGTAACACAAAAACTACCCAAACACTGGGTTGTTACGTCTGACCGGGGATCCGGGTCACACAAAAACTACCCAAACGCTGGGTTGTTACGTCTGACCCAGGATCCGGGTCACACAAAAACTACCAAAACGCTGGGTTGTTACGTCTGACCCAGGATCCGGGTAACACAAAAACTACCCAAACGCTGGGTTGTTACGTCTGACCCAGGACGTCTGACCCAGGATCCGGGTAACACAAAAACTACCCAAACGCTGGGTTGTTACGTCTGACCCAGGATCCGGGTAACACAAAAAATACCCTTTTTGAGTTTGGTTATAAAAAACGACCAAGACATGTTCTTAAAAGCTAACAGAATACAGTAAGCAGAACACTACTATCTATTTTCAGCACTGCACTCACTGTATAGTATAAAGATAGCTTGGTTAACCTCATTGCTCCTTCTGAATGAAACACTGCTTTTCATTGACCCAGATGATGTTTTAATGCATAATGATGGCGAATCAATGTATCATAATTCCCTGACCTGTAACATGAAGTGTTTTTCATAAGTGAAGTCCATCAGTGCAAACAGAGTGTAATGGAATACAATGAAATCAAAGGAGAGAGAGCGAGATAAGAGGGACAGGGAAGAGAGGGAACCATTCCTCTGCATTAGCAGAGCAGGTTATATTGATAGATGAGAGTGAGGAGAAAGAGAACATCGCTGAGGAGACAATGATGCATGATCCAATCAAAGCGCGCGGCTCACTGTGGTGTAACCGGAGCCAACTGCACTGATTACTACGCGAGGAGGGAAGACACGGGAGAAAGACAGAGTGCTGCAATGGGAATCCCCCAGGTTTACTGCCTGCAGTAGACACTACTATCTCTTTGATAGACGTCAACAAGCTATAAAGGAATAGTTCACACCAAAATAAAAGCAATATAAAGCCATTACTTACTCACACAATCAAAAAAATAATATTTAGGCCTGAATTTAAGATTCAACAGCCCAACATAAATACAACAGAAAAAAGATATTTATGAAATAAACAGTGCACTCGAATAAATGCTGGGTTAAAAACAACCCAAGTTGGGTTGAAAATGGACAAACCCAGCAATAAATGTTTATTTAATTATTATTCATTAAACTTATTTATACGTGTTTATTTATTAAAACATACTTTGGGTTCATTTTAAGCAAGCAATACAGTAACTTTTAAACAATAATTGAGTTAAATAGTTGAGTTAAATAAAACTATCCCGCAGGTTGGGCAAACATTTAACCAAATCGCTGTGTTAAAAAATTTTTTAGAGTGTCTAACAGTATAGTTTTCAGGTACAGAAATTAAATAAAGTAATAAAATGTAAGGTAACACTGCTGTACGAATTAAATAAATATTTATCCTTATTAAAGTTGCAAAAGTGAGTGAAGTGAGTGAAGTGAGTGAAGTGAAGTGACATGTGGCCAAGTATGGTGACCCATACTCGGAATTTGTGCTCTGCATTTAACCCATCCAAGTGCACACACACAGCAGTGAACACACACCCGGAGCAGTGGGCAGCCATTGCTGCGGCGCCCGGGGAGCAGTTGGGGGTACGGTGCCTTGCTCAAGGGTCTCACCTCAGTCGTGGTATTGAGGGTGGGGAGAGCGCTGGACATTCACTCCCCTCACCGACAATCCCTGCCGGACCTGAGACTCGAACCCATGACCTTTGGGATACAAGTCCGACTCTCTATCCATTAGGCCACGACTGCCCCCAGTAAAGAGCAGTAAAGAGCAGTGAGCGTTTTATTTCTTTATTTCTCTTCTGATTAACATTAATGACAGACTTTAGCAGGTAATTAGGCTGCTGTCACTTTAAGAGCTGCAGGGATCCATTTTGTGTGAATTTTTCAGTTCAAGCGCAATAATAGAGAACTCAATTCAGTATTCGCACTGGCTGAGATGTGGCTTTCTGTGTGCGTGCTTTGGATGTGTGTGCACACAAAACACCTATGAATCGTGAATCGAATCGATTCCAAAGATTCACAGCCCTAAAAATTGGCCGATACATCTGTGCATCTTTACATATTATGATTGTTATATTCTTACTAGACAACAATACCGAGTAATACCGGACAAGATGGAATGACATCCATCCTAAAACCCTCAAGTAACACAGAGGAAGGAGAAACTGCGAAAATCTCGAACACGCCTCTGCTTGTGGGACTCCCAGGCGTGTCTTCTCCCGAGAGTCTCTAGAAATCAGTCTCAGTTCAGACAGGCGAGTAATAGGCTGAGCTCACATGACTGCTGTATGTATTCTGCTCTATCACCTTCCTCCAACCAAACCCAATAGATCGTCACACAGGTCAAAAGGAGGAGATGGCAAGATCCAAACTCATTTAAAACTGCTTTGTCAACTCATTTTGAGCTTTTTGCCCATGTGCCTTTTCAGAGTCTGATAAAATGTTCCAACAGTCCAACATTGTATCAGGCCAGAAACTGTTCCCATAGGGAATAAAAATCACAAATGAGATCTTCCTTATTCCTTATATCTCAATTGCTCCCACATGGCAGTAAGATTAAGTGGAATGCTTCAGCAAAAGTGGAGACTCAGATGTTTGAGAAAACTATTCTTGCATGTGTTTCAGAAGAGATCTCAGCAATGTCTCAAACCGTGCTCATTTACCAAGATACCGAAAGTCTGCAATCAAATAAATCTCACTATTCTGCCAATCTGCTATCCACATCATTATTCTTACTTTATGCCAACATTCGACTCATTTCTATTTTATTTTAGGAAAAAACATTGATGCACAAAATGAAACGGAATTGAGAACTCCATTCGGTCTCCTAAGCAATACAAGTCTCCAAGAGGAGCCAGCAAAGCCGAGATTTATATACACTGCAGTCGCCTCCACACACTGATAATTCATCATTCAGACAGTCATCTAAAACATTATTAAACACAGAACTGTAATGATCATTTGCCAAAAACAACAATACAAATCACTTGATTCATTTGTGTCTTTTATTTCTCCTAAGCAGGGTTGCCAGGTTTTCACAAAAAAAAAAACACCCAATTGCTACTCAAAACTAGCCCAATCGCATTTCAGGGGCGGTCCCATGGTAAAAATTGCATTCCAGGGGGTAAAATCCACATTTTTGACAGGGTTCCCCTGGTAAAATTTGCATTCCAGAGGCTAAATATCATGTTATTTGGGATCACTTAAAACCGCGGACATGAAAAACAACAGTGTAAAAGTAGCCCAATTCCACGGGAAAACCGGAGACTTGGCAACACTGCTCCTAAGGAATTGTAGGAGAAACATCGGAGACAAATTTAATACGAGAATGAAACTAACCCTTTCATTCTCATGCTGTTCTCAAAACGAAACACAATAAACATCTTACAAACTGGGATCCAGTGTAAAAATGGAAAAAGAAATAATAAAATTAAGATTAAACTGAATAAATAAACAAAATTCTGATTAAAATAAATAAAACATACAAAACTAATTATTATTTTATAATATTGCAGCATTTATTATAAATAAATTATGTGTGCACATCATTATTGTTTTAAATTCATGTTCCTCGCAATCTTTAATCCAAATATCCTCCCCACCCTCTTTCAGCATCTCTTCTCTGATGACGAGGGCGGGGCAACCTGTCACTCACATGAGATCCACCAATAGCAAACCACAACCATCCAATCAATTCCCCACAGACAAAATCAAGCCCCGCCCTACATTTGTTCTTGTTATATACGTACATCACAATATAGGGAACACAAATATATTGCAATTTCCATTTCATGTCGACTAAATAAATAAAAAACATCTAAACTAAATATTTTCCAAATAATATTTATAATATTTATTTTTTACTGTATAAACTGGTATCAAATTAAAGAAAAATGTATACAATTCGTACATATTTTACGAGGTGGCTACTTCGTACGACCTCACTCGTACGAATTAATACGATTTGTCTAAACGCCAGAGACGGGTAGGTTTAGAGGCGGGGTTAGGGGAAGGTCATTTGTACGAATTCATACGAATTTGGCAACTTGTAAAATACGTACGATTTGGCAAAAAACATACGAGTTAGTGTTAGTGAAAGCTTCGAACCAACTGAACCAATTGATACGCAAAATGATTCACTGTTTCAAAGTATTCGAAACGCCACTCGCTGATGTCCCCTATTGGTCAGAACAGTGAAAATGCAAAACAAAACATGCATAAAAACACCTTTTACAAACCCATTGCATGTTTTATTGAAAGTAAAATATATCAAATGCAACTAACTAATCATCTAATAAGATTAGACATGACGTATCTGTATAATATGTGTTCTTTTATCCATTTTCAGGGCTTGTTTTGTTTGTTCCATGGATGGCTCAGCTAAAACAGGCCAATAAGAGACTTTTTTCTTTTAATTATACTAATGTCTAATACTTAAACATCTACAAATGTATAAAACTGAAGAGATCACGTAAAAAAAACCCCACACAAACGCATGTTCAATGGTTCGCCACTAGGGGGCGATCTCAGTTAATCCGCATGATTCATGGAGTCACAGAGATCGCCCCCCAGTGGTGAACCATTGAAATTTCTTAACATTTCAAAACAGTTATGACTTAACGAAGCCACTGAAATCACGTGACTTTGGCACGATACACGTTCCGAACCACTCAATCGAAACAAAGGATTCATAAAGGTTTCGAAGCTTCATGAAGCAGTGTTTCGAAATCTCCCATCACTAGTACGTAATTTCGTACGAATTAGCTACCTCGTAAAATACGTACGAATTGCCGTGAGATTGGGTTGTGAGATCTAAATATCCAGCTCTGCATACAGTCATAAAGGCTGTTTAGCTGGTGTCGCCTAAATGAAATTAATGAAATAGTTAAACAAAAACAGCCAAGTAAGGTTTATAATTGATAAACAGTGGTTCTATTAATAGTAGCAGACGTGTTCATGCGTGAAGCAGGATTCTCAGTTGTTAGTGTCTGGGCACTAATGAAGCTCTCCTGTCTTGCTGACATGAGTGACGAGTGATGGTTGTAGCCTGCAGAAACGTCTCCAGAGCTCTGCATCAGTTTCTAACAACTGAGAACATGTTACTAACCGCCTGTCTTACACAAAGTTTCCTCTCACCCTGAGCTGAAGTTGCTCTGATTCTTAAATTTTGCATGAAGACTAAAATACTTCTGCTCACAACCACGAACCGAAATAGAATAAATGGGTCAAATAAAGCACTCTGTGACTTTCATTCTGTCTAAATGAAATTGTGCATCTTAAAATTTGTGGTTGTTAATCAACATGCATCTTTTTTGTGGTGCACGAAAGTTATAAACATTTGAGCATGAGACACGACATTTCCAATGAAAGTACATTCATTCTGCCTCTGCACATTTTTATGTTCACTACAGATCAAAAGTTTGGGATCAGTAATATTTTTATATTATTTATTTGTTACCACAGGATTTTTTGTTTGCAACACTATATGCCACTAATTTGTATGTTTTCAAGCAAACAGAATAACTAATAATTCAGATTATCATTTGAGAAATAATTGATTGAATCAATGATGCATCTGTGAATCAATTTTGTCCCCCATAAAAATGTCTCAGTCTGATTGTGACTCACTGTGTGTGAAATGGCAGAGGGTTTGGCTTAGATGAGGAGGAAGTGTTTGCGTCGTCCCTAGAAAACCCCCATCATGACAAAATCCGAGCACCTCTCATTCACTGACTTTGAAGCTCTTATGGAGGCGGGAGGTATATAGAGATGAAAGGAAGATGGAGACTGAGATGGAAGTACAATGCACAAAACACACATTAATTTAAGCTTAGTTGCTAAATAAAGTACACTTGCTAGACTGTCCTGCTTTTCAGAAGTCCTGCAGAGCCAGACTTTTGACTGCCAGCATGTAAATCGAACAGTCCAATATGTTTTGTATTACATGCTGTTTAATCTGAAAAAGTAGTTATGATAAAGCTCTGAGAAGACTTTGTTTTAAAGGGGTCATGAACTGCATTATTTTATCATTTTATAATGTTTCCTGGGGTGCACTTATAATGTTAGTATGATTTTTACAACAAAAATGGTCATAATTTAGAATAAAAAGCATTTTTCCTACCCTGATTTTATCCCTCTGATTTGAACGCTCTGTTTTAAGGGGCGTGTCTGCTGTGAGACTTCAGTGTAAACGCCCACTGCTGTGATTGGCTGACATGTTTGCATATGAAATAGCCAAGTATTACTCTCTCTAAAACGTTTAGCACGTTTTTACTATTACAGCTCTCAATGTTAACTTATCGTGAAAAGTGTTGATTATAGCATTATATTAAGATCGTGGCATGAAAGGTTGCAGTGATGAACATTGTAGTCGATCACAGACATGTTGTTGAGTTCATGAAAGCAGTGATCTCATCATTGCAACTCGATTTCTGCACACTAATGAATGCTTTCATCATAACAGTGCAAATGCAACATAACTAAGAGATTCACTGATTCTAACTCATGCTGTTTGATTGACAGCTCCAGTGATTGTAAAGGGAGCGTTCTTTGATCGCTTTCTATATATAATTTAATCACAGTTTTAATAACAGATTATTTTCATCCTACTGAGAGAAACAACGTGAAGTTGAGCGTTTTGTCACTGGTTTGATTTACTGAAAATAAACAAAAACATCTGACTGTACTTGAATCATTACAGAAATCACTGGTCACTGGTGATTTAGGTCAGACATGTACATATAATCTGTACATATCAAACGATCTGTAACAAAGCAATAGTGACACAATTTAATTTTTTTACTCATATTTCGGATCCAATATAGAAGGCACAGCATCGTTTTTTAATTTCAGGCTCTCTGCAAATTCAATGCAGCTACTGTGTTTTTCCAAAACAACATTTTGCGCTCTTTAAAGGCATGCTTATCATTTAGTTTCTCGATCCAGTGTTAGCGTCACGTCTGTTATTTACCTACTACTACTTGTCGTGCTCAAATCAATGGGCGGGGCGAACTTTAGGATTCGTGATGTCACTAACCCGTGAAGAAGCTCGTTGTAGTCCCTACAAGTCATTTGTTGTAGTCCTTAAAGTGATTTCTGTAAAAGAAAATATCTCTCTTTGCTTTGAACTTTGAGTGTCGTAACTTTGCAGATGTTGTTTATGATCAAACAGCAACATTACAGACTAACTAAAGTTAAAAAAGTGAAATCATAATCAAGGACCCCTTTAAGAATTTCTGCACACTCAAAAATAAGTGCTGTTTCTCATAAACTAGGCCTAAACCATATAGTTCTGTTGGTGGACATCAAGCTTCAAGTATCTATAGCCTGGGACGCATCAAGCTGACTTCACAAGTGTTGTTTCCTCGAGCACAGGGTACAGAAAACTAGCCCGTGCATTCTGTGCCTGCGTGTAAGGAATTAACTGTCTATATCAGCAGGTATCAATAGTCTCCATTTGTCATTCAAAAGGAGAAAGGATATATGAGATATACACAGATATACAAAATGTAAACAAAGCAGCGCTTGCTTACCATTTTGAATATCAGTAATGTTGATAACTTTCTTCATTTTAAAGGATTAGCTGACTTCAGAATTAAAATTTCCTGATAATTTACTCACCCCCATGTTATTCAAGATGTCCATGTCTTTCTTTCTTCAATCGAAAAGAAATGAAGGTTTTTGAGGAAAACATTCCAGGATTTTTCTCCATATAGTGGACTTCACTGGGGTTCAACGGGTTGAAGGTCCAAATGTCAGTTTCAGTGCAGCTTCAAAGAGTTCTACATGATCCCAGACGAGGAATAAGAGTCTAATCTAGAGAAACCATTGGTAATTTTATAAAGAAATACAAATTTACATACTTTTTAACCACAAATGCTTGTCTTGCACTGCTCTGTGATGCTCCACGCATTACGTAATCACGTTGGAAAGGTCGCGGAAATCGAACAAAGTGAACGTGCAAAGACTAGGACAAATGGCCTTTTAAAACAGCAATGTTAGACGATTTTGAAGTTGGAGGAGAAAATGATACAGAGTTTTTCGCCCTACCGCGGTACTTCCACCTACGTCACACGTGACCTTTCCAACATGATTACGTAATGCGTGGCACATCACAGAGAAGTGCAAGACAAGCATTTGTGGTTAAAAAGTATATACATTTGTATTTCTTTATAAAATTACCGATGGTTTCTCTAGATTAGACTCTTATTCCTCGTCTGGGATCATGTAAAGCTCTTTGAAGCTGCACTGAAACTGACATTTGGACCTTCAACCCGTTGAACCCCAGTGAAGTCCACTATATGGAGAAAAATCCTGGAATGTTTTCCTCAAAAACCTTCATTTCTTTTCCACTGAAGAAAGAAAGACATGAACATCTTGGATGACATGGGGGTGAGTAAATGATCAGGACATTTGAATTCTGAAGTGAACTAATCCTTTAAGCGGCTCATGTTGTTATGAAAATATTCACATTTTGGAATGCTCGGGTAGGATAACATAACATTAGACCAGTCTTACACTTGACTTACTTGCTCTCTTTCATCACTTTCACATTTATTCTCGTGCACTGACTTGTTCGCTGAACTGAACAGCCAATCAGAGTTTCCCCGACGTGTGGAACAATGGCCGACCGTCGCCTTCGTGTGCCTTATGAGTATCTTTTTGATGCAACAAACCTGCAAACTTTAGTAAATCCAGTGATTAGTTTTTCCTCAACATTGCTCATTTTATCAACATGGTCAATAAAGCCAGCCAATCTGACTTGAACTTCCAAATTTTACTACTTACATTCTGCCTTTAGAACAAATGGTGCAACCAAATTAAGTAAAGAGTAAGTTACAAACTAGCTAGTAGCCTCTAGTGTGGACTTTACGTTCCAATTTAATTAAGAACATACAAATGGCTCGTGCAACCCTACCCCAATCCTGATGGTTTTGAGGTAGAGGAAATAACAAGAATATATGAGGAGGATAGCATTTAAGCCTGAACGAGAATGGCTACACCACATTCGCTTCAGTTTTCATCTGCGAAGGCGACTACTGATTGTCCGTATGCAAGGTTGCATGAAGCATACAGTGACAGTACTGCTGAATACATTACTCTGAGTTGAAAGAACTACAAAGTGCATGGCTATTGATTATTCACTGCAGATAGAAAGTGTAAAACAGGAGCCAAGGGCTGTAGGAAGCAAATACACAATAACTAGGGGGCTGCCTCGAAGGGGTACTTGCTCTTTAGTGACCTATAACAGGGTAAATGTTATCCAGGACATGTGGGCATCAGCACATTTGGTTTTTGGGACATGAGCCCCACAGCAAACCGCAAGCCTGAGGGTTGGTCCTGAATGCAGAAGTCCAGCAGGGAGTTGGCTTGGCCGCACACCTCCTCGCAGCCTGGTACCCGTGAGAGTGTCAACACTAGAGGGTGTTTATTGGTCTTCAGAGGACTTATGCTGGGGAAATGCCAATGGAAAAGTGAAGTCTCTGCAGAGAGCAAAGAAATGTTGTCTTGGCAAGGCAAAAGCCCGCTGTGAGATTCTACGAAAGGTCATGGGGTCAAGCAAGGTGCCAAAGGCTGTCGCTGCCAAATAAAAATAGCACTTGCTGTACTATTTTCTATTTATGTGTCTTGTAGTTCTATTCTAGGTATAAAGTGTTACGGTCCGTTCATGCAAGGACGATAGAAGACATAGTTTTAAAGGATTAGTTCACTTCAGAATTAAAATTTCCTGATAATTTACTGTCATACAAAATGTTCATGTCTTTCTTTCTTCAGTCAAAAAAGAAATGAAGGTTTTTGAGGAAAACATTCCAGGATTTTTCTCCATATAGTGGACTTCACTGGGGTTCAACGGGTCCAAATGTCAGTTTCAGTGCAGCTTCAAAGAGCTCTACATGATCCGAGACGAGGAATATCTAGAGAAACCATCGGACATTTTCTAAAAAAAACAAACAATTTATATACTTTTTAACCACAAATGCTCATCTTACACTGCTCTGTGATGCTCCACGCATCACGTTGGAAAGGTCACACGTGACCACGGTAGAGCGAAAAACTCTCCTCCAACTTCAAAATCATCCAACATAGTTGTTTTACTTTTCTGTGATGCGCCACACATAATCAGCACGCCACGTAATCATGTTGGAAAGTGCTTACAAAGCGAACGTGCAAAGACTAAGTCAAACGGCCTTTACAAAAAAAGGTAAAACAATGATGTCGGATGATTTTGAAGTTGGAGGAGAAAACGAGATGGAGTTTTTCGCCCTACAGCGGTACTTCCGCTTACGTCACGTGTGACCTTTCCAACATGATTACGTAAGGCGTGGCGCATCACAGAGCAGTGCAAGATGAGCATTTGTGGTTAAAAAGTATATAAATTGTTATTTTTTTTTAGAAAATGGCCGATGGTTTCTCTAGATAAGACTCTAATTCCTCGTCTGGGATCATGTAGAGCTCTTTGAAGCTGCACTGAAACTGACATTTGGACCTTCAACCACTATATGGAGAAAAATCCTGGAATCTTTTCAAGTGAAGAAAGAAAGACATAAATGTTGTGGATTACATAGGGGCGAGTAAATTATCATGAAATTTTAATTCTGAAGTAAACCAATCCTTTAAAAATCATTCGAAATGAAACAGAAAAGCAGAGTCCACACCATATCATTGGAATCACTTTTAGAACGATTTTCTTTTTCAATAAAAACATTGACAGCCAATCAGAATCCATCCTGCTCTAGCAATAAGATTGCATTTTATATCAATCTTTGTTGAAAACAAAATACATGTATTCTTTTAAACAGTAAATCTGTGGAAACAATTGCAACTATTCACCACTAGTTGACAGTTCAAATATTCTTCCTCGTGCAGAAACACAAAATAATGTTCTCAGGTCTTTTCCACACAATGAAAGCGGACAGTGATTTACACTGCCAAGCTCAAAAGAGAAAAACAAAAGCACCATGAACATAGTCCAAATTCTAAATCTAAAGTCACATTAAGCAAGTTACAGATTGAAAACCATTATTTACTGAAAATACCTTCAGCTCTCACATTTAGCTAATTTGGCCCAATAACCGATTGTGACACAACAAGTTTGAATATGTGATTTGAGATCTATGGTGACAAATAAGTCCTTGATCAGCTTCCATTGCACTTTTGTAATCAATAGAAGAAGCCATTTGAATTGGGAACAACTATGTCATCTGAAATCTTTTTCTAATCGCCCAAGAAGATTAATTTTTAGCAGAAAATCATGCATTTGGCGACTTACCTATAGTGGACACCACTGTCCCAACAAAATAAAACGCCCCAGTAAAATCCCATCTGGGTCGAAGAGCATCGACCCGAACTCCAGCAGCAATCGCAGCCTCGTACTCTTTCAGGAAGGAGCTCAGATCCTGCAAACTGATATTGAACGTGTCGCTAAAGTTCAGGAGGGTCCGGTTCCAGCGCCCGTGCGCTCGCAGCTCGGACGGGCTCTCGATGGCGGAAAAGACCGCTGCGCCGCACAGCAGGTACACGATGATGAGCACGGCGAGCAGCAGAAAGCGCCCATTGTCTTCGTTAATGTGAAGGGAGCGGCAGCCCTGCAGTCGCAGCGCCGGCATCATCCAGATTTCAGCACCACCGGCGCAGTGGACCAATGCAATGACATGGATCCTCTAGACCTGCTTCTCGAGGACACTCCAAGACCTCCTAAGATGACGGGAAAAATACGTATAAAACACGCCAGATAAGTTTTAGAAAAGAGAAAGCCTTTATTTAAGACGCGCTTACCAGCTTAATTTATCCATTTGCCATTGTTTCAATGACACGAATCCTCTCGCGCTCCGACGCTCCAGTCTTCTAGGATATTGCACAAATTTGTATTAAACAAGTTTTGAACTTTGCAAGTCTTTATTTGGCTTTTTTTCTGTTTTAAAAAAAATACCATATTTGGCATGCATTAAATAAAATGCATAATGTGCATGCCAAATAACCTGTCCAAGGATGCTTTAAGGTAAATTCCCATTAAATACACCACTTGTGGATCCAGATTTAGTTGGTTAAATAACTAGACTCACCCTAAAGTAGTTCTCCCCGTCTCCATCCCATGGGTTGTTTATCCACATAAATCCACCTATAAAGTGTTCAGTTGCAGGCTAAAATCCTCCGATGAAATTCCAAGACTCCTTGGTTTTAATGCAGGGATGCAGCAGTGTGTTCTCCTGCTTTTTCCATGATGCGGATGAAGCATCCAGCTCATCCTTTGGGTCGCTGCGCAAAATCTCTCGTCCCGTGAATCACATTAATTTATGCTTCAGTGAAGGACACAGCGGGGTAAATGCAAATAAAGACATTTAGCGACCATATGAGGGGGATTTCTTGCACTTTTTTGTGAGGCAGATCTCAGATCAGGTCTATTCGCTGTGGGATGTTTGAAGCCCGCAGTCCTAATGAGGCTGATCTGCTTCAGATCAAATCTGTGCGCACTAGAGTAATACTAAGATGATTTACTCTACAGTAATAGGCTACTGTGGACAGCTATAGTGCTTGTTACTTTACTAGCTTGACGTTTAACAAAGTTAGATTTAATCTAGAGCCAATGAACGTTTGAAATATACATAAAACAAATTGTCTTTAAAAGGCGGATAGGTTTAGGCTACGTCCCCCTCATCGCTATAGCAAGAAAATACTATATTTTTACACGTAATGTTATCTTCTACTTCGAGTGTCTTTTAGAAGGATATAAAAATCCCTTTTATTCCGTCTTAATGCTTGAATTTAAACAACAAGCAATCTTTTCTCTTAGTTTTTCGTGAAGACGTTGAATTGAGGAGCGCGGCTGCACTTTTTCCCGCTCTTTTTCCACAAACAGCTCTCGTGATCGGATGGGACCGCCAAAAGCATCTACGATGAGGTAAAATTTGTCAGCATTAACGCGATAATGGTAAATGTTGATTCCATTCCTTCTCAGCAAGTCCATGTCGCGCCCCTAGCTCGAGCGTTGCCACAGACTCCGCACAAATCACGAGGAAGCGATGCGGCACGCGCTTCTACAACTGCCGCGCGCCCTATAGAGCTGCTCGAGCGCACTGTAAGAGGTGGGTCTGTTATTTCTGACAATTAATCGATGGCATAATTACCTGTGGCCAGCATCGCCACTGCCAGGTGTGAGTCCCAAGACAGTAATAGACGAGTCTGACTGCAATGAAATGTTTAAAATCCAAAGCGTTTCATGCAATAACTCCAAGATAATCAGGTCTTTCCTGAAATCTCAGGTCATACAGGGTAAAGTATCGAATTACTGATTAATCCATCTACTTAAAGGAATAGTGCACTCATATAAAAAGCATTGGTAACAGTTTAGATTAGTTTTACTCGAATTCTCACTATTAATTTGGTTACTAGCATGCATATTACTAGGTTTATTAGTAATGCCTTGTTCTGCATGACCATATTCTACATCCCTTAATCCTACCAAATACTTAAAGGGTTAGTTCACCCAAAAATGAAAATTCTGTCATGAATTACTTACCCTCGTGCCGTTTTACACCCGTAAGACCTTCGTTCATCTTCAGAACACAAATTAAGATATTTTTGTAGAAATCTGATGGCTCCTTGAGGCCTGCATAGAAATGACATTTCCTCTCTCAAGATCCATTAATGTACTAAAAACATATTTAAATCAGTTCATGTGAGTACAGTGGTTCAATATTAATATTATAAAGCGACGAGAATATTTTTGGTGCGCCAAAAAAACTAAATAACGACTTATATAGTGACGGCCGATTTCAAAACACTGCTTCAGGAAGCTTCGGAGCGTTATGAATCAGCGTGTCGAATCAGCGGTTCAAAGTGCCAAAGTCACGTGATTTCAGGAGTTTGGCGGTTTGACACGCGATCCGAATTATGATTCGATACATTGATTCATTATGCTCTAAATCTTCCTGAAGCAGTGTTTTGAAATCGGCCATCACTAAATAAGTCGTTATTTTGTTTTTTTGGCGCACCAAAAATATTCTCGTCGCTTTATAATATTAATATTGAACCACTGTACTCACATGAACCGATTTAAATATGTTTTTAGTACCTTTATGGATCTTGAGAGAGGAAACGTCATTGCTGGCTATGCAGGCCTCACGGAGCCATCATATTTCAACAAAAATATCTTAATTTGTGTTCCGAAGATTAACGAAGGTCTTACGGGTGTGGAACAACATGAGGGTGAGTAATAAATGACAGAATTTTCATTTTTGTGTAAACTAACCCTTTAAACTTAACAACTACCTTTCTAACTATTAATAAGCAGTAATTAGGAGTTTATTGAAGCAAAGTCTAGTTCATAGTGAGAATTGGACCCTAAACTAAAGTTCAATTACTCACCATATGTTCATACAATCACTAATGACTTTTTCTTCTGTGAAACACAAAATGAGGTGTTTAGCAGAATTGTATATTGCTTTGGCTAAGCATCTGCCCAATAAATAAGTAAAAACAGCATTGTACAGTTTGATAAACCATTCCAACCATTTATGTACAGATGCAGTGGTCTAACAGTTAACAGATGGAAAGACAAAGGTTAAAAACAATCACTTGCAAGAAGGAGAAGGTCGCCCTGGAACAAGAGTGATTGAGATTACAGATCTCTTCTATCACACTGTGTCCTTGGAAAAAACACTTAACCCCATTTTGCTCCAGGGGAGACATGATACTGGATTCATCAGCTTACCCAGACTGACTTCCCTTTCTTCTGGAGCTTCACTTGTGATATAGAAAGCCCCTTTGATTGAATACATGACATTAGAGTTAATCATTGCATTAAATAACATTAATCAAATGTTAACCATAGCAGGGTAATATGAACGCAATATTTCACTCGGGCTGATATGACAATGAATTATGGATTTTGAAATTGTTTTATGCTAGACTCTCAGAAAAAAAAGGTACAAAAGCTGTCAAGAAACATGTACACTAATTTACACTCTTTATATACACCTTTGTACATAAAGAGTGCAAATTACTTGTTATATTAGTATAATATTAGTTTTATTAGTACCAAAAGTGTACATATTAGTACCTAAATGGTACATTTTAGAACCTTTTTAAAGGGCATCACCCCAAGTGACAGCTATTCTATCTATCTATCTATCTATCTATCTATCTATCTATCTATCTATCTATCTATCTATCTATCTATCTATCTATCTATCTATCTATCTATCAGCCATTTGTTCCCTCATTTTTCCCTTTGTATCTGAACCCTCAGTTTTTTTTGCTCTCTGTTTCGTGTCATCATACCTAGTTGTGAATTTCTAGCTCCCAAGTTTTCCTGTTGGATTTATTAAAATATTTATTTTGTACTTATTTGTCTTTGTGTGTTTATTACAGCCAGCGTTTGCAACACTTATGAAGTGTCTGATCACATTTTTTTGGCCATAAATATGTTTCTTACACTGTTTTTTTTTTGGGTTCTATGATAAATGCTGAATGCGTAAATAATTGAATAATATATGGCCGTTTTCCCTGTTGTTTAAAGGGGTCCTTGATTATGATTTCACTTTTTTAACTTTAGTTAGTGTGTAATGTTGCTGCTTGAGCATAAACAACATCTGCAAAGTTACGACGCTCAGAGTTCAATGCAAAGAGAGATATTTTCTTTTACAGAAATCACTTTTTAAGGACTATACAAACGGCTGGTAGGGACTACAACAAGCTTCTTCCCGGGTTGGTGACATCACTAACCCTAAAATTTACATAAACCCCGCCCCCGAGAACACACAACAAAGAGGGTGTGGCCATGTTGGGCTGCTTTAGAGAAGAAGAAGGACTGCTTCACAAACGAGGGTCAATTCGACACTGGATTTGCACAAAAGATTAACATGACGGCACATGCTAGTGGATGAGTTGAATCAACTCCACAGCAACTACATAAATTTATCCACTAACCATTCAGAAAAAAAGTTGTAACTTCTTCCTGAGTCTCTCCATCAGTGTCGACTCCGGTTTGAACAATGTAAGGCTGAACACCGTTACTGACAATCCTCATTTTGGCTGCGTGAGATTCTCCAGCTTTGTTGTTGTTGAGCTGTTAAAGCTCCACCCTCTTCTGGAAAGGGGGCGGGAGCAGCAGCTCATTTGCATTTAAAGGGACACACACAAAAACGGCGTGTTTTTGTTAACGCCCAAATAGGGGCAAATTTGACAAGCATAAATGTTGATTTCATGTTCACTTATACTCACTTACTTTCATTTGGTACTAATTTCGTCACTGCATGTGCATCAATATTGTCATGCTCAGGCCTATACTGTATATTTCGGCTTGGCTGGGAACACGCTGATGAGAAAAGAGAAGACCAAATCTGTCTCTCTACTCTACTGATGCTGCTTAGGCAGCACAGGCAGAGAACATATGGTTGCATCTATCTTGTCAAGATTCTCCCTGAAAGTTGCTTTTTATAATTACCTGAGCGATTAAATGACAGTGCGTCTCTGAGGGCTGACAGCAGTGGAGGGGCTGAGATAGATCTGTGGAGAGTTTGGCATTGGGAAAGTCTATCGATCCAGTGTCATTCTGCAAAGAACAGGCGGCAGAGTCAGCTCTCATCTACAGATACAGTATGCTCACTTATCAGCACACACAAACATACAGTATACGCATTTATCTGACTGAGCAAACTCGCTGCAAATCTGAAGATGTGAATTGGTGTGCGAGGACATAATTAGCCTACTGGTGTATTTAGCCTTTGCTATTTTGTAGTTTGATATACTCACTCTTAAGGCCCGTTCACATCAAGAACAATAACTAAGGATAATCATAACGATAACTTTAGCGTCCACACTGAACGATAGCTCTGTTTATGATAAGCGCGTGCTGTAGTTTTGTCATCTGTCGCTTTAAATGCTCGAGCTCTTTTAAAGCAAGGTTGATTCTGATTGGATGTCAATGTTTTTAACGTTCATCAGTTGGGAAAAATAAACGTTCTGAAAGAAAGTCCTTTCTCTGTGCTGCTATCGTTATAGTTGTGGTGTGGAGTCTGCTATTCTTTATATTTAGAACGATTTTTACAATTATTTCTTAATTATTTTTAGCAAACAAATTTGGTGCATGTCTTCAGTAAAATACAGGTTTGTGTACGTTTTATTTAATCTAAAAATTCGTTATTGTTCTGTATATCGTTTAATTTTATGCAAAGCAACATAAAGGAGTGTTGCGTCGGTCTTTTCACGTGATGGAAACGCCTGATGCCTTGCATGAAAAGATAAAGAATAAATACTTAGGGTGTTAATGTCACATGTGCACTCTGTTCTGGACTCATTGTTGGACTTGTTGTTGTTCCATTTCCCACCACCAGTTAATCACCATGGCAACTGATCACCACAATCATCACACCCAGCTGTTCCTAATCACCCTCCTTGTTATCCCTTGTATATAAGCCCTGTGTTTCCAGTCCTGTGTTGTCTGGTATTGCTCATGTTATGTTGGTATATGTTCCTGTGGATTCCTGTTTATCTCCTAGTAAAGTCTTATAGTAACTCTATCTCCTTGTCGTGCGCTTGATGTACCAGCTACCGTAACAGAATACCAGACCGAAACAGTCAATCAGATTGCGGTGTGTTTAGTGTTTGTTGTTTTCCGTTTCAGTGTCTTTTCGTGTTTCTCTTTACGTCCCCGTCACTATGTACACACCCGCATTTCTGTTAATCTGCCTTGAGCAGAAGGACCGCTCCCTCGAGGAACATTTGAATGACTTCCTGTTCCTAGCTACATCGACACATTTCCCGGACAGCAGCCTTTGCAACTTTCTGTTTGCCGGCCTGAACACCACCACCAAAGCGCTGCTGTCTGGGGAAGGACCTCGAGGGAGCTTCCCTGAATACGTGGAGTGGGTGCTGGCATCCTGTGGATCGTCGATGACCGTGGGTTTCTGCGACAACGACGCCAGTCCCACTCCCACTCCAGCGCCCAGCCAGGAACCCTCTGACGGCGTGGAAAGGCAGCGCAACTCCACCGAAGACAGAGAGCCCGCCTCCACCGCGATGCAGGAGCCAGCGACCAGCGGAACGACTGAGNGTAAAATTACCCCACGTGTGTTTTGGCCTATATTTACCCAGCCCTTGAGTTGAAAACCAAAAAACTCAGTGTTTTTTTTAGAGTAAAATCAGAAAAATTGTTCAATTTGAAAATGTTTGTTCAGATATGTGAGTCTAACATGTGTTTTAATGAAGATTCACATTTAGAGTTACTAAAAATGTGAAGTAGTTCTCTTCATTTCAGTAGATTCACTTCATTACATTTAAGTACAAAGCGAACATAGTATTATTGCGCTAATTATAACTGAAGCAGTTGGGATTCACTTTGCTCTCATTAAGGGATTAATTAGTCATATTCACAGTAAAACTTTTCGCTTAAATGGCACAGTTTGATATCAGATTATCAATCAGTTATATTGGCTGAAACATATGTTGATAACCATTTAGTTCCCTCCAGGGATCAATATCTTGTAGTTGTAGTGCACAGCATTCCTTTACACCAGTAAACGCCTACGAAATTATCCATGGGATGGGGAACACAACTCAATATCTTATGGCTGTAATATAATTGCCAGGTTTGGCAGAAATCCATTGTTGATTGTGTCCTTTCCATGGGTAAATGTGTGAGAGAGACGATCTCTGAGGATCCAATTAAACGGACCACTGACCATCCCAACATCAAGAACAGAGGAGGAGGAGACTAAAAGCATCATAACACTCCTTGTCCCTTTCCTCTAATCTGAATCAATAGTGGCATATACAGTAGTTTGGTGGATCAGAGATGGTGTCTGATTTGACAGTAATTTGTATTAATTCTATAAAGAAACCAATAAAGAAGTAGCTCATGTGCTTATAAAGTTTCTCATGATACCCTCAATGCTTTTATTTACATCTGTTTTCTGAGTATTGTTCTTTTTTATTCAATACACATTGAAAAGTTTAGCATGTAGGTGAAACTATGAGAAGATGCTGTTTACCTCTAAATTGAACAATGATTACCTGTTTTGTCCTTTTGTACAAAATTGCCATGGGTTTGCTTGTATCTCTCCGCTGGCTGTACATAACCACAAAAGAGCAATAATCATCATTATCAGATAATAAGCTGAGGTTTCATTATTGTAGTGAATGACTCTGTGTAAATGATATTCACTGCAGGAAAACACAGCGCTGTGATCATAGACCGTCCTCTGCAATAAATCAACACTGTGCAAACCATATATCTTTCATAAAGTAGTCATATTGGGAAAGCAATAAAAAAGATGGAAAAAAAGAAAAAAATCCAGTACTTACATCAGACTTTCATTTCCAGGTATAGCACAGGAAGACCCGTTTAGAGATATAGAACATTTCACGGTAATTCAAAGTGCTTCATAGGGCAAAATATAAAGTGAAATAGAGAAAAAAGAGACATGAAATCATAGTTTGAAATCATTTAGGAACATAATAATAATAAAAAACAATAAACATTTAAATTAAAAATGTATTCTCTTCTACAGCGATCAGTGTGTGTTCACTGCTGTGTGTGTGCACTTGGATGGGTTAAATGCAGAGCACAAATTCCGAGTATGGGTCACCATACTTGGCCACATGTCACTTCACTTTATGTGTTTATAAAAATGAATTGTGCCAACTCAAGGTGCTGATATATTCTGAAATGTTATGCTACTGCTCTTCCTGTTTTGTTATGGCCTCCTATCATGGCATTCAATGATTGCTCGCAATGAGCAAATTATCAAAAAATACTTATTTTCACATTCCCTATTAAAAAAGCCTTCAAAATGATGTATGATTTGTTGAAATCCAAAAAATGACTGAGCTACACCTGTTTGAAGTCGATAGAGCAAAAGTCATACGCCCGACGTCTGACGTCCATAAGCGAGCAGAGAAAAAATTCATTTTTCATGGTCAAAGGAAAGGTACTCCTCTCAGAAAACGTACAAATAAAGATACTTTTAGATGTTTAATTGCTATTTGAAGCATTGGGACGAGGGCTTAAAGGGTTAGTTCACCTAAAAAGGAAAATTCTGTCATTAATTACTCACCCTCATGTCGTTCCACACCCGTAAGACCTTTGTTGCTCTTCGGAACACAAATTAAGATATTTTTGATGAAATCCGATGGCTCAGTGAGGCCTGCATAGGGAGGGAGCAATGACATTTCCTCTCTCAAGATCCATTAATGTACTAAAAACATATTTAAATCAGTTCATGTGAGTACAGTGGTTCAATATTAATATTATAAAGCGACGAGAATATTTTTGGTGCGCCAAAAAAAACAAAATAACGACTTATATAGTGATGGCCGATTTCAAAACACTGCTTCAGGAAGCTTCGGAGCATAATGAATCAGTGTATTTAATCATGATTCGGATCGCGTGTCAAACCGCCAAACTGCTGAAATCACGTGACTTTGGCGCTCCGAACCGCTGATTCGACACACTGATTCATAACGCTCCGAAGCTTCCTGAAGCAGTGTTTTGAAATCGGACATCACTTTATAAGTCGTTATTTTGTTTTTTTTTGGAGCACCAAAAATATTCTCGTCGCTTTATAATATTAATATTGAACCACTGTACTCACATGAACTGATTTAAATATGTTTTTAGTGTTTTTAGAGAGGAAATGTCATTGCTGGCTATGCAGGCCTCACGGAGCCATCGGATTTCAACAGAAATATCTTAATTTGCATTCCGAAGATGAACGAAGGTCTTACGGGTGTGGAACAACATGAGGGTGAGTAATAAATGACCGAATTTTCATTTTTGGGTGAACTAACCCTTTAATGATCTAATTTTTGTGAAAACTTCAAATTGACATTTTTCACTTGTTTCGCTTGTAGCTTGAAATCAGCCCGGGCGCATTACTACTCACTTTGCCAGCACGGGTCACATATGACTTTAATAAATAGACAGAGAAAAGCAGTTGCTGCAGATTTATCAGCTGCTCATCTATGATGTGAATCTCCCATTCCAGCGCATCCCAAAGCTGCTCCATTGGATTGAGATCTGGAGACTGTTTGAGTTTAGTTTCAAGAACCCAATTTGAGATGATTTGAGCTTTGTGAGAGTGCGTTATCCTGCTGGAAATAGCCATCACTACTGTGGTCATAAAGGGATGGACATGGTCACAATACTCAGGTCAGCTGTGGTGTTTAAATGATGCTCAATTGCCCAAAGTGTGCCAAGAAAATCTCCCTCACTCCATTACACCATCAGCAGCCTGAGCCGCTGACACAAGACAGGATGGATCCATGCTTTCATGTTGTTTACACCAAATTCTGACCCAACCATCTGAATGTTGCAGCAGAAATCCAGACTCATCAGATCAGATAACGTTTTTCCAGTCTTCTCTAGTCCAGTTTTGGTGAGTCCGTGTGAATTGTCGCCTCAGTTTGCTGTTCTCAGCTGAAAGGAGTGTCACCGGTGTTTCTTCTGCTCCTGTAGATCATCTGCTTCAAAGTTCGTGCCTTTCTATCAGCTGAACCAGTCTCTTCTGACATCAACAAGGCATTTTCGCCCACAGAACCGACGCTCACTGGATATTTTCTCTTTTTCAGATCATTCTCTGTAAACCCTAGAGATGGTTGTGTGTGAAAATCCCAGTAGATCAGCAGTTTCCGAAATTCTCAGACCAGCCTGTGTGGCACAAACAACCATGCCACATTTAAAATCACTTAAATCGCCTTTTTCCTCATTGTGATGCTCAGTTTGAACTTCAGCAGATCGTCTTGACCATGTCTACATGCCTAAATGCATTGAGTTGTTGCAATAAGACTGGCTTGTATAGTATATATACTCCTTGTATAATATCATATGTTGTGGATACCATCGGTATTCCTAAAACAAACGTTAGCCCATCTTCAAAAAATTAATTTAGGCTTGAAATCAACACTGATTACCATGTTGGCTCGACACGCTCCTGCAGTAATCACTCTGTCATCGGTATAATGGCTACAGCAACTCTCAAGGGTCAGTGAAAATAATTTCTTCACCACAGGCATTGGTACTGCTTCAGACGTGTAGCATGACTTCTCTTTCCGTCGAGGCCTGTGCGTCGCTGTTGAGTGCTTTGGACAGGTGCCACGCCGCTGAATAGCACTCCTCTTACACCTGCACAATCTGTTCAGCAACAATCCCATCAGCCCACAGGGAGCTTGAACAAGACCTGCAGAACAAACACATTACTTCCTGACAGGGTAAATGCTGTTTGACTATAAATGACAACTTTATAGCTGCGTTCCCAAATGAGTGAGCTGCCTTGCTGTCTATTGCCTAAATAGGCAGCAGTCTTCTAAAGCACATCCTACCAGGAAAGAAACCTTATACTGGCAGGCCCACAGAGGAGCTGTACCCTCAAAAAACACCTCAGATTCCCGTAGACTTGGAACGGTGTCATTCACAAAGTTCTACATATCATCATCATCATCCTTTAAATATTTTACCATGCTCAAATACATTCCGCAGATTTTCCCCTGCATAAAATGTGGGTCATTCTGTGTCGACTCAACCAGAGATCCCCAGCTCAATTTTTGATTTTGTTCATATTTTTTCTGTAGAAAGACAAACATAAATAGTGATGAAAGCCAAAATATTAAATGTCACAGATGTATATTTACTGAGTAATCCACTATTTTGTAGAGGGGGGTCAAAACGACCATTGATTTGACTGAGATTTGGAGCCAATTTACAGGGGTATAAAAATGACTTTAGAAAGATGGCAGCATCATTATTTTATTTTTACACAGAGATTGATAGGTCTAGTAGTAAAATCTATTGAGTTTAGCAATCTGTGTTTCATTATATGCCAACAGTGAACGTTGAAAAATGGCAAAAAAGCACTTCTTGTGTTTTTTGCCTCAAGTTTGCATGCCTGTAATTCAAGAAGTATTAAAGATCTTGTAATATCCTTTCAGATTCTGGTTCTTAAGAAACCTTCCTTTTAGTATCTTCATTTTAAAGGCCCTCGATGGTTCAATCCCAGAGATATGGAGATCTTAATGTGGCTCAATGAGTAAATTGCTAAATTGTACCCATTTTCAGTGGTCAAAAACCAAATGTGGGTCACTTTTCATACAGCTGATACTTCTTTTCTTTTAAAGAGAAATATCTGAAGAACAAATAATATTAAAACATACCAGCTCAATTGCTGATAAATGTTCCATAAATGTTCCTTTTCCAAAGTTTGCATGCCTGTAACTCTAAAAGTATTCAAGATATCTTAATATCCCTCTAGATTCTCATTCTTAATAAACTTTCCTTTGGAATCTTCATATTTAAGGCCCTATATAGTTCAGTCCCATAGATATTGGGAACTCCATGTCCAAATTCTTGAATTTTACCCATTTTCAATAGTCAAGAACTAAATGTAGCTAACGTTTTCAACAGCTGATAGTTATTGTGTTCAAAGAAGAACATCTGAAGAACAAATAACACTGAAACTAGAAATGTATCTTGTTTCCCTCAGCCAAAACAATTGAACACAACACACCTCTCTGAGTGCCAAAAACAAACATTTTTCAGAAGTTTACATGTCTTTAATTCAAGAAGTGATATCTTAATGTCATTTTAGATTCTTGCAGTAATGTGTATTTACGATACTGCATATTTGAACTCTTGGTAGATTCAGAAGCTGTTAAAATGAACAAAATCCCATCTTTCAAATATCCCTAAAACTGATTCAAATACAGATTCTTATAAAGACACTTTTGAGAGCAAGTTTATGTGCCTCAACATTTTCAGTGGATTTTTGGTACTCAGAGAGTTATGTTTTATGCAGTTCTTTTGATAGACGGAAACAAGATACATTTCTAGTTTAAACGTTATTTATTATTCAGACATTCCTCTTCAAATGAAATAAGTATCAGCTGTGTGCAAAGTGAACCACATTTGGTTTTCAATCACTGAAAATGGGTAAAATTCAACAATTTGAACACTGAGCTGCTTTGAGATCCCCATATTTATGGAACTGAACTATACAAGGTCTTCAAAATAAAGATTTCAAAAGGAAAGTTTATTAAGAATGAGAATCTAGAAGGATATTAAGATATACTTTTAGAGTTTACAGGCATGCAAACTTTGGAAAAGGAATCTTTATGGCACTCAGACAGGTATGTTCTATGCAATTGAGTTGATAGAAAAGCAATCAAAAAAGATCAATTTTTAGTTTTAACATTATTTGTTCTTCAGATATTCCTCTTTAAAAGAAGAGACATTTGGTTTTTGACCACTGAAAATGTGTACAATTGACCAATTTACTCATGGAGACATATTAAGATCTCCATATCTCTGTGATTGAACCATCGAGGGCCTTTAAAATGAAGATACCAAAAGACAAGTTTCTTAAGAACCAGAATCTAAAAGGATATTAAGATATCTTTAATACTTCTTGAGTTACAGACATGCAAACTTCAGGCAAAAACACACAAGAAGTGCTTTTTGCCATTTTTGAACTGCTACTGTTGGCATATAATGAAACAAAGATTGCTAAAGTCAACAGATTTTACTAATAGATCTACCAATCTCAGTGTATAAATAAAATAAAGATGCTGCCATCTTTCTAAAGTCATTTTAACACCCCTGTAAACTGGCTCCAAATCTCAGATAAAAATGGTCATTTTGACCCCCTCTACAAAACAGGGGATTACTCAGTAAATATACATCTGTGATGTTTAATATTTTGGCTTTCATCACTATTAATGTTTGTTTTTCTACAGAAAAAATATTAACAAAATCAAAAATTTGAGCTGGGGAAGTTTCTGAAAGTCGTTTGATTTGACACGGAATGACCCATGTGTGATCTGACACGCTTCATAGGCAGCAACTCAAGTAGCGCTCCACAGGGAATCCTCACGATTTGTTCCAAAAGAGAATGAGACACTCTAATTGATTCACATTTATTTCTTTTTGGTAGAGATTAAACAAGGCAAAGAGAGAAAACAAGAGCTGATTATAGTCTTGTATCTCTTGACCTTACAGTTCATTTCACAACCAGAGAATTACATCAGAGATATGTTTTTGAGTGGTCACCATGATATGGTCTGTTCAAATTTTAGAGTTCAAAATAACTGGGTACTAGCAAAATATTACAGAAATATTGCAGAGATGCAGTGGTGGAAACAGGTTCTTACTGATAATAGCACCCTTCAGTGCTCAAACAAATTCACCTTTGCCTTGCTTGTGCACAATTACTGTCAACCACACTGTGTTCTGCTTTGCTGATTCTACATCCTCTACAACCTTCACCAAAGGTTGCACAAAGACACAAATTCTCTCTGTTTTATCAGCCTATATGCACTGACCTGGACAAATGGAAAATGGAAAAACCTTCACCTTGTTTTAAAAACAATCTTAAAGGTCGTAGAGCATTGCGCTAACAACGGGTTCATTTCCCAGGGAATGCATGAACCGATAAAGTGTCTGCCTTAAATGCAATGTAAGTCACTTTGGATAAAAGCATCTGCCAAATGCATGAGTGTAAAATTAATATCATAACCGTAAAAGTAAATGTAGACTGTATGAACCACTAGCATTCGACATGGTGTTCTGTAACAATACAATATGTACCACTTGAGTCTTATTCCATCTGAACAGTCTAGAAAACATCACCGACCTCAAAGCAAAACTGACATCTCAGATTGGAAATGGCTCACAAAAGTTTACAGCTCAAGAAGAAAATAGGGCAAAGTAACTGGAGTCTATTAATAAATCAGGATGATGTGTTGCACCAATGCAAATTACCTTTGAGGGTTTGATCCATAATTAGTGGTGCTTTCTGAGTCAACCACCACTATTACTGCTGCTCATCCTTAAGGGTCGGGATTATTTGAACCTGCTTAAAAATACAAATAGGGAAGGTGTGTTATTAAAAGTGGACAAACTTGTAATGTTTGACTTAAAATGGCAGAAATAATCTCATAAATTTACATTGAAGAAAGGAACTTGGCTATAAAGGTCAGAATATCAGTCTCTTTTCTCTTGAGCCAATAAGTAACCGCCTTGCAACCACCCGGAACATCCTAGCAACACCATGGCAGCCAGCATTAAACTTATCTCTAGAAAATGTAAAGCTCTGAAGTCTGTAGTCCACTCGCCTTAGATGACCACAGCACACATCTTGTAGAGAAAATTGTGATGTTCAGCTGTAGAGGAAGAAGAAAGACAAAACTGAGTGAGAGTGGAGAAATATAAGCAGAGGACAGTCAGCATCAGCAATATTTAAGCTTATGTAATAGTGCTGTGTAAGTGTATGTGCATATAAATGAATGCAGAGCCGCTATGGCAGAATGTCTGATGGATTATTCATGAGTATAAAGTCATATCGTGTGGTCATGTGGTGACTAAAGATTTGATGCTTTTGCGCCACCGTCCTTGTAATGTTTGACAACATGTATTTACTTACTTTATCCATTATTTATAGATTTTGTTAGGGTGAAAAAAGAAAAGATAGGGTTGTGGAGCTGAAAATGAAAGGAACTGTGGAGAGGTGACTGAAGGGCAGAAGAAGAACAAAGAACTCTGAGATTCAGCTCAATGCCTCTCTGGGTTCCTTTGAAACACTGGACTGGAGTAAAAAGTAGAGATGAGATGGGATTCAAAGATCAATGACTACAGTGGAACTAAATAAGATGGTCTGCAGCACATCGCCAGAGCCAGACTTTCAGCAGCATGTGCCAAAATGTTGCCTTGACTAACTGGTTTTGTCTCACCATATGATTGCTAGATAGACAGAACAACAGAAAGATAGATAGATAGATAGATAGACAGACAGACAGACAGACAGATAGATAGATAGATAGATAGATAGATAGATAGATAGATAGATAGATAGATAGATAGATAGATAGATAGATAGATAGATAGATAGATAGGCAGAGAGACAGACAGACAGACAGACAGACAGATAGACAGATAGAAACACAGACAGACAGACAGATAGATAGATAGATAGATAGATAGATAGATAGATAGATAGATAGATAGATAGATAGATAGATAGATAGATAGATAGATAGAATGACAGACAGATAGATAGATAGATAGATAGATAGATAGATAGATAGATAGATAGATAGAATGACAGACAGATAGATAGACATATAGACAGATAGATAGAATGACAGACAGACAGACAGACAGACAGATAGATAGATAGATAGACAGAGAGACAGACAGATAGATAGATAGATAGATAGATAGATAGATAGATAGATAGATAGATAGATAGGCAGGGAGACAGACAGATAGATAGATAGATAGATAGATAGATAGATAGATAGATAGATAGATAGATAGATAGATAGATAGATAGCCAGATAGGCAGAGAGAGACAGATAGATAGATAGATAGATAGATAGATAGATAGATAGATAGATAGATAGATAGATAGATAGATAGATAGGCAGAGAGACAGACAGATAGATAGATAGATAGATAGATAGATAGATAGATAGATAGATAGATAGATAGATAGATGCTTCTCCATCATGTAACACCTTCACATTGTACCCATCTTTACTCTCTGCTGTAATATATAAATAATGCATGAAAACATATATAAATGTATCTGTGTACTTTCTCAGATATCTGTATCTCAGAGAAGCTCTGGAGTGGACACTCGTTTATAATTTTAACTCAGGGACAGTTGGAAACAAAGTGCAATGATTATGGCAAACTGTGTACTCGAAGATACTTTTAGATTAAATGTATCATTCAAAAAGCCATGATGGAAAACACTTGTGAGGCACATAATACATAAAAGCACGTAAATCATTTGCTTCAATGCTCATTGGTGTGCGAACCTCACCACCATGATTCCAGAATCCAGGGCATTGCTAGGGTGTTCTCGGGGGTTGCCTACAAGAAGTCACATGACTTGAGATATCATTCAGTCTGTAGGACAAATCACTGAGCAACAGTAGCATTGATGGTTGCTAAGCACACAGCACTAATGAGGCAGAATGAATCTGTTTTATAGAATTACAAACAGCTTGATCATTTACAGCATATTCATCATCGGTAATTAAATATGTTTGGCAACTCACTGATGAAAATGTAGGAGATGCATTAAAAGTTCTGTCATACATCACACAAACACAAAGCATGCATCTCTCAGACAGTCGTGCTGGTGTCTGTATTAGTGTCTGTATTTGATAACAGAACACTCCGCAATGTTGCATGTCCATCAATGAAGAAACTTGCACTTTACCCCCATAGTTTTACAGCATCAGGGACTAACCAGCTAAACCCTGACCGCCTGGTTTCTGCCGCAGTAAGGAAGACTAATCTGAAACCTCACAGATGAAGCGTTCTGATTTGTTGGTCTGCTCTGGTTTGGTAACTGGAGGCTGATCAGATCTTGGAAGGTCATCAGCTCTGCTGAAGCCAGTTGGGACGCAGAATGATTTATTCCATAATGTCTGGCTATGTTGGCACCTGACATGCTTTGCCTGCAGCATGCCAATGGCCCTCTTCCTCACGGCTGGTGACACTCGAGGCATATCCAGTGCCTGGGAACGGACAGAATGTGCCCTTTTTCTTGCAGTGACGAAAGCTTTAAAATAAAGCATATTAAGGGGATGTTCTTCCACCTGGATGTCTTCAGATGAAAGTTCACTGGGTGAATCTCATGAAAACAAGTGCAGGTCACGTTTCACCATAAAATCTAAAAGAAATAGACAAAAAATGTGTGTGTTTGCATATATATAATATATTAGGCAGCAAGTGAACATTTTGTTCTCAAAGTTGATGTTAGAAGCAGGAAAAATGGGCAAGCGTAAGGATTTGAGAGAGTTTGACAAGAGCCAAATTGTGATGGCTAGATGACTGGGTCAGAGCATCTCCAAAACTGCAGCTCTTGTGAGGTGTTCCCGGTCTGAAGTGGTCAGTATCTATCAAAAGTGGTCCAAGGAAGGAACAGTGGTGAACCGGCGACAGGGTCATGGGCGGCCGAGGCTCATTGATGCACGTGGGTAGCGAAGGCTGGCCCGTGTGGTTCGATCCAACAGACGAGCTACTGTAGCTCCAGAAGTTAATGCTGGTTCTGATAAAAAGGTGTCAGAATACACAGTGCATCACAGTTTGTTGCGTATGGAGCTGCATAGCTGCAGACCAGTCAGGGTGCCCATGCTGACCCCTGTCCACCGCCGAAAGAGCCAACAGTGGACACGTGAGCATCAGAACTGGACCACGGAGCAATGGGAGAAGGTGGCCTGGTCTGAAGAATCATGTTTTCTTCTACATCACGTGGATGGCCGGTTGCGTGTTTGGGGAACACATGGCACCAGGATGCACGATGGGAAGAAGGCAAGCCAGCGGAGGCAGTGTGATGCTTTGGGCAATGTTCAACCTTGGGTCCTGCCATCCATGTGGATGTTACTTTGACACGTACCACCTACCTAAGCATTGTTCAGACCATGTACATCCTTTCATGGAAACAGTATTCCCTGGTGGCTGTGGCCTCTTTCAGCAGGACAATGCTCCTGCCACAAAGCAAAAATGGTTCAGGAATGGTTTGAGGAGCACAACAACGAGTTTGAGGTGTTGACTTGACCTCCAAATTCCCCAGATGTGCTGAACAAACAAGTTCGATCCATGGAGGCTCTGCTGCTAACATCTTGGTCCAGAGACCACAGCACACCTTCAGGGGTCTAGAGGACTCCATGCCTCGACGGGTCAGGGCTGTTTAGTCAGCAAAAGGGGGAGCAACACAATATTAGGAAGGTGGTCATAATGTTATGCCTTATCGGTGTATATATATGTATATATGCACACACACAAACAGTTTTGAGACAATTTGGAAAGAAAGCATGTATCAATGCAAATGATTTTGAGGTATATGACCTCAGTATATAGGTATATGACATATTCTTGACAGGTTTTGTGAGATTCACCCACACAGTATTAAAGATGCTGCAATCATCTACAATTTCATTGACCCAGATGATGTTTTCATGAATAATTTGGTGACTCAATGCATCACCCATATAATGAGCTTTAGTGTGATTTACCGTTGTAATACTGGTCAGGACCTCAAACTATTTCCCAGCTTTATCTGAAACCTATCCTATGCAACCAAAGTGTTTTCATTTCAGGACAGCAGGGAAATAGCAGTAGTAAATGTGATTTAATGTTATAAACCAAACTATTTTAAAGGCATCAATCAACAGTGGGAGAAAATTTTAAATAACGGCCACCTTAAACACAAGGAAACCAGCGGTAGAATATAGAGAAAGCGTTAAAACTGTAGCCTTGAGTTACAGTAATGTCTCATAAACGCCTCTTAAATGCATTTTAACTGCATCCCATTGGTCACTAGTGTCATGAAAGGATCATTATGGTTTATTAATGCCATCAGAAATGCCAACGGCCTTTCGCAAAGTCGCATATGTAATTTCTTTTTATGTCCTTATTTTTACTATAATCCTTGGACTGATGTATTACTGTCCTTATTTACTTGTTTGTACAATACGTTCGGCATGAAAACGACATCATTAATCAGGCTGTGCAACACATTTTTAATACAGCATCCGGAATGAGAAAGCCAACTAAATGAATGAGACTGTGAGTTAACACTGACTTAATGATGCCAAATGAAGAAAACAGATGTCTCTATAGAATTAATCTGCCAGTAAATCCTCAAACTGTTACACAAATATCATCGATCAGGTGGTAAAAATAATTACTGATCCGCTGCCACTAATAAACGTACTTTTATTACTCACTAAATTGAAGAACAATGTGTCACAACTGAGACATATTAAGAGTTTAGTGCACTCGTATAGACTGGATCTCTTGTGGTTTTGGGGGCATTTGTAGTCTGTGGGAAAGAAAAATAACAAAGGAGATTTCTTTAATATTTCTCCGAGATACCAATCAGATCAAATGGAGGCTTCGCTGAAGGTTTCTCAAATGTTTCTCCTGAGAAAAAGACTTCAGTAGTTTAAAAAAAACACAGATATACTACCAGTATCCAACATAAACTGACTCCTGGATCTAAAATGATGAATGGGTTTGTCAAAAATTCTTTCTTGTTTACAACAAACTAATCTTATTTAAAAAATGAATCAATCCAAATATTATAAGTCTGCATCACCAATGATTGCAGCTGAACCTAAAAGATGGATGGTTCTGGAAATGTTCAATAATTTTTGGTGTGTGTTTTCTTTAGTGTGTAATGTTGCTGTTTGAGCATGAAAAAGGTCTACAAAAGTCCCTCCAGCAGCAGTTCTTCTCTATATCAGTGTCAGTGTTTCTGAACTCCCTGAAACGCCTCCATTGTAGTCTTGAGTTTTCTTCCAGGAACGAACATGTCACAATATTCCTCATTTAAATAATTCATACGCAGAATAAAGGGGCGGGGCCTGGTTGAGTTAGTTAGTAGTGTGTTGAAACTGGCGGTTATGGTAAGAGGCGGGACATTTCCCAAACACGCTCGAAGCGCTTGACCAATCACAACACAATTTTAAGCCGGCCATATAGTAATTTTTAAACAATAGTTGAGTTAAATAAAACTACCCAGCAGGTTGGGCAAACATTTAACCCAACCGCTGTGTTAAAACAACCCAACCCAACCGCTGGGTAAAAACAACCCAATCTCTGAGTTAAAACAACCAAATCGCTGGGTTAAAACAACCAAATCGCTGGGTAAAACCAACCCAATCTCTGGGTTAAAAAAATCCAATCTCTGGGTTAAAACAACCCAATCGCTGTGCTAAAAACAACCCAATTGCTGGGTTAAAACAACCCAACCGCTGGGTAAAAACAACCCAATCTCTGGGTTTAAACAACCCAACCGCTGGGTTAAAACAATCCAATCCCTGGGTTAAAACAACCCAATCTCTGTGCTAAAAACAACCCAATCTCTGGGTTAAAACAACCCAATTGCTGGGTTAAAACAACCCAACCACTGGGTAAAACCAACCCAATCTCTGAGTTTAAACAACCCAACCGCTGGGTTAAAACAATCCAATCGCTGGGTTAAAACAACCCAATCGCTGTGCTAAAAACAACCCAATTGCTGGGTTAAAACAACCCAACCGCTGGGTAAAAACAACCCAATCTCTGGGTTTAAACAACCCAACCGCTGGGTTAAAACAATCCAATCGCTGGGCTAAAACAATCCAATCGCTGTGCTAAAAACAACCCAATTGCTGGGTTAAAACAACCCAACCGCTGGGTAAAAACAGCCCAATCTCTGGGTTTAAACAACCCAACCGCTGGGTTAAAACAATCCAATCGCTGGGCTAAAACAATCCAATCTCTGTGCTAAAAACAACCTAATCTCTGGGTTAAAACAACCCAATTGCTGTGTTAAAACAACCCAACCGCTGGGTAAAACCAACCCAATCTCTGGGTTAAAACAACCCAACCGCTGGGTTAAAACAATCCAATCGCTGGGTTAAAACAACCCAATCTCTGTGCTAAAAACAACCCAACCGCTGGGTTAAAAAAATCCAATCGCTGGGCTAAAACAATCCAATCTCTGTGCTAAAAACAACCTAATCTCTGGGTTAAAACAACCCAATTGCTGGGTTAAAACAACCCAGCCACTGGGTAAAACCAACCCAATCTCTGAGTTTAAACAACCCAACCGCTGGGTTAAAACAACCCAATCGCTGTGCTAAAAACAACCCAATCGCTGGGTTAAAACAACCCAACCGCTAGGTAAAAACAACCCAATCTCTGGGTTTAAACAACCCAACCGCTGGGTTAAAACAACAACCCAACCGCTGTGTTAAAACAATCTAATCACTGGGTTAAAACAACACAACCGCTGGGTAAAAACAACCCAACCTCTAGGTTAAAACAATCCAATAGCTGGGTTTGTCCATTTTCAACCCAACTTGGGTTGTTTTTAACCCAGCATTTATTAGAGTGTATATTAACAACTCATCTGCCATCTTGGGTAGAATTTTTCACTACGATTATTGCAGTGAGTTTTGTGATTGCATTGGGCCATAAGAATAAGGCAGTGTATTTATGCTTCAGGAGTTGGCCTATGATGCCTTAAAATGCTGTCTAGATCAGCAGCACATATTTGGAACAGAGCTTATGTTTCTCAGACTGCAGCAATGCAAACAAAAGCTTCACAAAGCACATTTTCTCTAAGAGCAAATTAGAATTTGACTGAAGTAATTCCAGGACAATTTATTGAGAAGAGATACCATATTATCTGTAAATTGGACTGGTTAATCCAGCTTTCACAACTTTCTGTGGAAGTTTATAGCAGTAGAGACTTGAATTAAGACAGATATCAATTCAAGTCAAGAAAACAAAGTGTGTTAATGATTTCCCCACATCCCTGACTGGAGCACGATAAATAAACAGCTAACCGGCACAGGTTCAGACCTGATAAGAGGAACATTTGAACTCGCTCAGAAGTTGCTCTTCTACACTAATACAGAACAATAAAATCTGACTGTCCTTTCAATTCCAATCAATTCCTAATGGATGCAAATGAAATCTCAGCCATTATTTCTCGTTGAATATCTTCATTCGAACATTTGCACCACATTATTGAAATAAAATGTATTGCAAAAGGAATGTTTCCTCAGCCAGATGGAACATTTTTGTACTTTGCATCTGTGAATTTCAGCGACCCATAAAATGGTTAGAAAGGGTCGGGACAGAGCGCTTTTATGGCCACTGTGACTCAGAAAGAGACATTTCCATTAGGGATTGGCCTCTTGAAACCTGCACAACAAATACACAAACAAGTGTGGAAATTAAAATGAAGTCTGGGATTTCTAAAGAAGCGGCGACAATTAAATGAAAATTGGTCTGCTATTCTTTGGTGTATTTCTCATCTATGAATATTTAAGTCATGAAGACCTGATTTGAGATTGCAAAACATCATCTGTGGTGCTGAAACACAACTGCTGAGAGCATGAACAAATCAAATTGTCCTGAAGTGCTTTATGCAGGAATGTGCATTGATTTAAATGTTGTAGTTAATTGCAGAAGGCAGAATGTTGGAAGCCAAAATACTCAGATTAAAGCATTAAAGTCTTAAAATCCTTCCCCACTGCAGTTCATTAATGAAAAATGATTAAAGAACATAAGCACTTTAAAAGGTGTGCATAAGGTTTTAATAACACACACACACACGTTGGGTTTTCATGTTTTATGGGGACTTTCCATAGACTTTTATAATGTACAAACTGTATATATATATACACTATATACCGTTCAAAAGTTTGGGATCGGTACGATTTTTAATGTTTTTAAAAGAAGTTTCTTCTGCTCACCAAGACTGCACTTATTTAATTAAAAATACAGTAAAAACAGGAATATTGTGAAATATTATTACAATTTAAAATAACTGTTTTCTATTTGAATATATTTGACAAAGTAATTTATATCCTGTGATCAAAGCTGAATTTTCAGCATCATTACTCCAGTCTTCAGTGTCACATGATCCTTCAGAAATCATTCTGATATGATGATTTTACTGCTTAACAAACATTTCTGATTATTATCAATGTTGAAAACAGTTTTGTTTCAGGATTCCTTGATGAATGGAAAGTTCAAAAGAACAGCATTTATCTGAAATACAAAGCTTCTGTAGCATTATACACTACCGTTCACAAGTTTGGGGACAGTACGAATTTTTATTGTAATTTTTTTGAAAAGAAATGAAAGAAATGAATACTTTAATCCAACAGGGATGCATTAAATCAATCAAAAGTGACAGTAAAGACATTTATAATGTTACAAAAGATTAGATTTCAGATAAATGAATCCTGAAAAAAAATATTGTACTCAAATATTTTGTACAATTGTACACAATAAATGTTTCTTGAGCAGCAGATCAGCATATTAGAATGATTTCTGAAGGATCATGTGACACTGAAGACTGGAGTAATGATGCTGAAAATTCA
>RJVU01071502.1:7740019-7751183 GCA_003731715.1 Anabarilius grahami
CTATCTATCTATCTATCTATCTATCTATCTATCTATCTATCTATCTATCTATCTATCTATCTATCTATCTATCTATCTATCTATCTATCTATCTATCTATCTATCTATCCATCGTTTGTTTGTTCTAATGGTCTATCTATCTATCTATCTATCTATCTATCTATCTATCTATCTATCTATCTATCTATCTATCTATCTATCTATCCATCCATCCATCCGTCTGTCTATCTATCATTTGTCTATCTATCTATCTCTCCGTCCGTCCGTCCGTCCGTCCGTCCATCTGTCTGTCTGTCTGTCTGTCTGTCTGTCTGTCTGTCTGTCTATCTATCTATCTATCTATCTATCATTTGTTTGTCTATCTATCTATCCATCCATCCATCCATCCATCGTTTGTTTGTTCTATCTATCTATCTATCTATCTATCTATCTATCTATCTATCTATCTATCTATCTATCTATCTATCTATCTATCTATCTATCTATCTATCTATCATTTGTTTGTCCATCCATCTATCCATCCGTCCATCCATCCATGAATAACTCATCCAGGATTGCCGATCTACACATGATGACACTGCTGATGTCTGCAGTGCAGGATAACAGGGAATGGGGAACATCAATCACTCACCCTTATACTATCAAGAAAGCTCTTTTTTACCCTATTGTGCAGATCTTTCAATCTCTGCTGGTGTCAGTGGAACAGACCCTCCTCCTGCTGAACAGACGCACGACACATGGCCATCGCTCACGGAGAGACGCTGATGAATCTCAGCACACTTGAGGAGGAATCTGCTCAAAACTCAATCACATCCAGTCGTCCACATCAGTTACTGCACAGATGTCATATTCAGTCCCTCGATTCACTCGGATCGATCTTTAAATGAACACCTTCAGCTATGAGGAGGAGAGCAGAGATATTATAGAGTGTGAAAAGAGGAATACATACATGATGATATTTTATAAGAGAAACTAACATAAAGGAGTAAAGTTAAGCTTAATGAACAGCATTCGTTCGTTCGTTTGTCCATTCCAATGTTCTATCTATCTATCTATCTATTGTTCATTCGTTCGTTCGTTCTAATGGTCCATCCATCCATCTATCTATCCATCCATCGTTCATTCTGATGGTCTATCCATCCATCCATCCACCCATCCATCGTTTGTTTGTTTGTTCGATCTATCTATCGTTCGTTTGTTCTAATGGTCTATCTATCTATCTATCTATCTATCTATCTATCTATCTATCTATCTATCTATCTATCTATCTATCTATCCATCTATCTATCTATCTATCTATCTATCTATCTATCTATCTATCTATCTATCTATCTATAGTTCGTTCTAATGGTCCATCCATCTATCTATCTATCTATCATTCGTTGGTTCTAATGGTCTATCTATCTATCTATCTATCTATCTATCTATCTATCTATCTATCATTCGTTGGTTCTAATGGTCTATCTATCTCTATCTATCATCTGTTTGTTCATTCTAATGGTCTATCCACCCATCCATCCATCCATCCATCCATCCATCCATCGTTCATTTGTTCTATCTATCTATCTATCTATCTATCTATCTATCTATCTATCTATCTATCTATCTATCTATCTATCTATCTATCTATCTATCTATCTATCGTCTGTTTGTTCATTCTAATGGTCTATCCATCCATCCATCCATCCATTGTTCGTTCGTTCATTCGTTCTAATGGTCTATCTATCCAATTTTTAATCAAAATATAATTTGATCTGAAACAATACAATAGTTATTTTATAATAGTAAAATGACTATTTAGTCACTGTTATTAGTATATCAGCTTTTCCAAACCCATGCCAGTTATTAATACAGTAAATTAATCCTGCATAAGCATCCGTCCATTCAAGAAAATTCAACGGAGAAGAATATAGATTTCAACACAAAACCTGCTGACAAACAAACATTGTCCTAATGAGCGCCTGGACAGTTTGTATGTGCTCGTTTACGCCGGCTCTGGCTAATTAGATGCTTCTGGTGGCACATTTGGCTGCTGTACATGCAGAGTGTCTCAATTCTCAGAATAAATCAAACTATAATAACCTCACTGCTGCATCCCGCAGCGCCGGAGCCGCATCAGCCTCCGTGGAACATAAAGATGATTCAGCGACTCTATAGACGAGTGAAGCACCACTACATCTCCGAGAACAGAGACATCATCAAAGCCGCAGAGCTCGGCTGGAGCTCTCACTCCATTTTCTATCGTTCTGTTACTCTAATTTTCTCCTGTGGAGGAAAAGGCAAGGCTACAGCTGTTGTTCAAACGTCGGGTTAGTGATCTGAACAAAGCCCTTAAACTATGTATTAGATGCAACTTGTCTTAAACTATTTGTGCTTCTGCTAGTAAAGACAGGAATGATTCCGCAAATCATGACTTATCACACAGAGGTCTGCTGTTACTTTACTAAGTGATGAATAAATGAGAGAAAAAAAACGAATTGCAGGAACACGAGAATATCATAGGTCGCATTTCAACGAATTTCATTTTGCATGCAAACAGCAAAAAAAAAACATATCAGATCAGATTTTAGCATCCAATTTGGACCACTTTCATGTAGTTTTACATCCCATATTCTTCCAATATCACAATTTTAATCTCTCCTCTTATTTCACTATTTTTCACCATTAAAGGTGACAAATAGTGGACCGGTTTGAACAATGTAAGGCTGAACACCGTTACTGACAATCCTCATTTTGGCTGCGTGAGATTCTCCAGCTTTGTTGTTGTTGAGCTGTTAAAGCTCCGCCCTCTTCTGGAAAGGGGGCTGGGAGCAGCAGCTCATTTGCATTTAAAGGGACACACACAAAAACTGCGTGTTTTTGCTCACGCCCAAATTTGACAAGCTATAATAAATGATCTGTGGGGTATTTTGAGCTGAAACTTCACAGACACATTCTGTAGACACCAGAGACTTATATTACATCTTGTGAAAATCTGGAACCTTTTCGTAAAAGTGAATGAGGAGTATGTTATATCACTGACCTTTTGCCATCTTTATGACTGTTGTGACAGATTGTGTACTTCAGGCTGAAGGATGAAGTGTGGTGTGGCTGATTATACGCTGACTCTTGAGGGAGGGTGTAAGCGCAGGTTAAGACCGAGGATTACCGCAGTGATAACCATATAATCCAGCACTCCTACAGGGAGTCATTTACCAGATCAAATGGCCATGATGTGAGTCCTAGAGCGTGTGTCTGCATTAAACATGCTGAGGGAGAAAAGGCCTGTCGGATGAATCCCTGAACAGATTAAGGTGTAGATTAAAGGTAAATTGTGTTATTTTTCAATTAAAATGAGATTTTATGTAATGTGCTGCTAATAAATCTGACTTTCACCTTCAGATGAGAAAACAAATCGATGGAGCCCCACACGTGTGTCATGTTTTGAGTTTTCTTTGTTAATCTTCTAGGTTGTTAATTAGTTAAGTCATCCTCGTTTTCCACCTGTTTGTCTCCGAGGTTACGGATTTGATTCGTGTCCTTAGTTCAGGTGTGTCTTTTTAATTAGTCACATTAGCTCCTCTGTTTTCCATTTATATAAGCCCTAAGTTTATGTCTGTTCTTGGTCAAGCTTTGTTTAACGTTACATGGTGTTTGTAGTTTGTTTTCCAGGTTATTTCCCCTGTTCCTTGTTTGGATTACTCTATTAAAAGTTCTTGAAGATATCTCCTTCGTCAACTATTTGTTTTCCTGCATGTCATGTGCGGGGCTCTGTACAAATCTGACGTTAAAGGGATAGTTCACCCCAAAATAAAAAAATTATCCCATGATTTACTCACCCTCGGAGATATATTTAAAAATATTCTGGCTCTTCCAAACTTTATAATGGGAGTGAATGGAGGGCGAGATTTTGAAGCCCAAAAAAGCACATCCATCCATCATAAAAGTAATCCAGGGGGTTAATAAAGACCTTCTGAAACAAAGCGATGGGTTTTTTTAAGAAAAATTTCCATATTTACAACTTTATAAACTATAATAATCAGCTTCCGCCAAACATCCATACGCAAGTCGACATACGGCAGAAGAGTAACTTCTGACCTGACGCATGAAACATTGACGAATCCGGAAGTGGAGAAGAGAGAGCAAAACAATACACCGGTCACGAATTAAAGTCTGAAACGAGAATGGATTTACTAGAATAGTATACAGCCGTTGCCGGAAGCCAGTTATTACAGTTATAAACTTACAAAATCCCTTCGCTTCTCTTCAGAAGGACTTTATTAACCCACTGGAGTCGTATGGATTATATTTATGATGGATGGATGCAATTTTTTGGGCTTCAAAATCTCGCCACTACCATTGTAAAGCTTGGAAGAGCCAGAATATTTTTGAATATATCTCTGATTGTGTTCGTCTGAAAGAAGATGGCTTGAGGAGGAGTAAATCATGGGATATTTTCATTTTTGGGTGAACTATACCTTTAAAGAAGGGACTTGAGCAAAATAAGCAGATATTACATGTTTCATCTTTACATTTACATTTGGTAGACGCTTTTATCCAAAGCGACTTACATTGCATTATACTATACATTTGTATCTGAGTATGTGCAATCCCTGGGATCGAACCCATGACCTTGGCATTGCTAGTGCCACGCTCTAACCACTGAGCTACAGGAAAGCTTTTATATAAAATATCTTTAATAACCTAAAACAAAAAGACGACAATTTACAAGACCTACATTAACATGCCTGGTTTAACACAAAGGTTTATACAAAATAGTGAGTATTGTTGCACTTAGTCTAACAAACATTAATTCAACGCTCTGAAGAAAGTTATGTGCTGAAACATTGCTTGTGTCAGTCTGTTTTTACATCACTGCACTTTGCACTTTTTTTTCACTAGTATGCAAAACAATAAGACCAAAACCTACTTTAACAAGCGACTATAAGAAAGCATCTGATCAAGACAGTTTCTCCTTCTACTTTTTTCACAATGCAAATTTTAAAATAACACATCTTTGCCAGAACCATTTTAGCCAAAATCTTTATTCAGCGTTTAGATAGCATTGTTTGTTTTTTTGTTAACACAAAGGTTGCAATGTTAATCACAAACCGGGTTGACCTAGAAACCGGAGTAATCGAGATAACAGCTGCCGCTGCCCTTGAACAAAGCACTTAACCTCAGCTTGCTCTAAGAGGTCTGTCCCTGAAATTAGCATACTACAAGTCGCCTCGGATGAAAGCATTTTGTAAATATCAACTATAAAGCAAATCTCATAAAAGTAAATGAGCTAAACCTCCGACATAAACTCAGCGAAGATGAATTCAATGTCGCCGAAGGTCAGCGTGATGCTGGACCAGGTTAAAAGAGCCTCCTCGTCCACAGGTGCTGATTTCTAATTACTTTCTTTCTGCTGAGACGTCCAAGTCTCAGATCTCCAATTAATGCTCAGATTAGCTCTCGTCGCCCTGTCCTTTCAGTCTATCTCTCTTTGAAATTTCTTCCCAGCAGGCAGTGGGCTGCGTGGATCGGGAACTGTTTACACTCCAGACAGTGAGATGATGAAGCTGTCTGAGACATGCACATTCACGCTTGGTAAACCCCTTTATGCTATTGAAATTCTGAACACTTAATTATAATTAATTATGGAGACTTTAAGATAAGCTGCTTAAAGATGAGTTAGCTCATTTATTCATCCGTTCTGAACCAGAGTTACTTTCTCATGCGAATGACTAAAGGAGATGTAAAATATTTATGATGCCCTTTCCTTTACAACAAAAGTTTAGAAAAGTCAAGTTATGTTTATATAATTGCGTGATCCTGTATGAAGTCAGAATTGCGTGATATAAAGTCAGAATTGCGTGATATAAAGTCAGAATTGCGAGATATAAAGTCAGAATTGCATGATATAAAGTCAGAATTGCGAGGTATAAAGTCAGAATTGCGAGATATAAAGTCAGAATTGCGAGATATAAAGTCAGAATTGCAAGATATAAAGTCAGAATTGCGATATAAAGCCAGAATTGCGAGATATAAAGTCAGAACTGCAATATAAAGTCAGAATTGCAAGTTATAAAGTCAGAATTGCGATATAAAGTCAGAATTGCATGATATAAAGTCAGAATTGCGATATAAAGTCAGAATTGCGTGATATAAAGTCAGAATTGCGAGATATAAAGTCAGAATTGCAAGATATAGTCAGAATTGTGAGATATAAAGTCAGAATTGCGAGTTATAAAGTCAGAATTGCGAGTTATAAAGTCAGAATTGCGATATAAAGTCAGAATTGCATGATATAAAGTCAGAATTGCGATATAAAGTCAGAATTCCGAGTTATAAAGTCAGAATTGCGTGATATAAAGTCAGAATTGCAATATAAAGTCAGAATTGCGTGATATAAAGTCAGAATTGCAATATAAAGTCAAAATTGCATGATATAAAGTCAGAATTGCGAGGTATAAAGTCAGAATTGTGAGTTATAAAGTCAGAATTGCGATATAAAGTCAGAATTGCGAGGTATAAAGTCAGAATTGCGAGTTATAAAGTCAGAATTGTGCGATATAAAGTCAGAATTGCGAGTTATAAAGTCAGAATTGCGAGTTATAAAGTCAGAATTGTGCGATATAAAGTCAGAATTGCGAGTTATAAAGTCAGAATTGCGATATAAAGTCAGAATTGCGAGATATAAAGTCAGAATTGCGAGATAAATGTGACTTGTCTTGGAATAGGATCTGGGCCAGAAACACAAAGGTGCTGCATTCACCCAGAAACTGAGATAGCTGCAATACTCCGTCATGACCGAGACCTGGAGTTAAGTACTTAACTACAGTTTGCTCCATAATTATATTCTCTGCAATTAGTGTACTGGAAGTCATTCTGGCTGAAGCATCTGCCAAAAGGCTGAGAAGCAGAACGATCTGGAGGAAGAAGGAAACTCTCTCTCAACCGTGGCCAGACGCTGTGTGTCATTTTGACTGCTACAGGGAAACCTATTAAACAAACAGCAATTAAGCTTCAATGATGCCAGACAAATCCATTTGAGAGAGGAGAGTATTATAAAGCAAGGTCAAATTAAATACTCCCTCATAACTGTAATAATTATTATTACTGTTGGCAGGGTACAAAGATAAAAACATCATCAGTGAGAGTGTAAGAATACCTAATAAAAACACATGCACATCTTGACATGCAATATAATGAGCGGAGAAAGCAAAAGCAGAAATATGCTGTGATTCGATGCTGATTCAGGCTATAAATTATGACTCATCATGGCTTGTGTTGTTGTAAATCTTATGGCGGTTTTCATATCCATATGCCAAAGAGCTCTTTGGACTTTTGTTATTGGACCTGCTTTTCCCGCATACACTAATTGGATCAATTATTAATTTGCCAAATGGAACATTACGGGTGCTAAAAGGTGCCGTATCGAGTTGTTCTGTGTGAAAGTGTCAAGGTTAAACAAAAAACATTCAATGCCTCATAACAGATAAACACCTTAGACGCTAAGAATAGTCAGGATATGGAGCCGTAACCACCGCAGGCGACTTAATGAGAGAGTCAACAGAGATTGGAAATTATCCTGACTAAACAAATGACAGCGTGCAGCTGAGAAAGTGTTGCTTGCTACCAAGTCACTGTGCTATTATACTTCAGTCTGTCAGATTTAATAATCAGTGTTACTGAACACACCGAAAGTCATGAAGATGAAACCTACACCTCTTCCTCCCATTGAAATACACAGAACAGGAGTCTTACAAACACCTCTGAAATTGCTTAAAGTGGTCCTTGATAATGACTTTGCTTTTTTAACTTTAGTTAGTGTGTAATGTTGCAGTTTGATCATAAACAACATCTGCAAAGTTACGACGCTCAAAGTTCAATGCAAATAGAGATATTTTCTTTTACAGAAGTCGCTTTTTAAGGACTACAACGAGCTTCTTCCCGGGTTGGTGACATCACAAACCCTAAAATTTACATAAACCCCGCCCCCGAGAACATGCAATAAAGGGGGCAGGGCCATGTTGGGCTGCTTTAGAGAAGAGGAAGAGTTGTTGTAGTAGAGTGTTGTTGTCATGCCGTCATTTTACGCCGGACTGCTTCACAAACGAGGGTCAATTCAACACAAAAGATGAACATGACGGCACATGCTAGTGGATGAGTTGAATCAACTCCACAGCAACTACATCAATTTATCCACTAACCATTCAGAAACGTCCAGTTTCATTCTAAAAGTTGTACCTTCTTCCTGAGTCTCTCCTTCAGTGTCGACTCCGGTTTGAACAATGTAAGGCTGAACACCGTTACTGACAATCCTCATTTTGGCTGCGTGAGATTCTCCTGCTTTGTTGTTGTCGAGCTGTTAAAGCTCCGCCCTCTTCTGGAAAGCGGGAGCAGCAGCTCATTTGCATTTAAAGGGACACACACAAAAATGGCGTATTTGTAAAAGCAATAGAGGGTATGCACGTGACGTCACCGTCGACCGTTATGACTGCGGTTACGCCCACTGAGTGGCAAAAGACTGAGTGGCAGCATTGGTTTTCAGTGTGAATGCCGCGAAAAAACACACAAAACACATCCAAACCGGGAAAGAGCTTTGTGATTGACTGTACAAATAGCTTTGACACAAAATCTGAGGTATATTTTTACAGACTGCCGAAAGCTACAGAAAAAAGAAGGTCACTGCAATTCACAGAAACAGCTGGACTCCAGCAGAGAAACATGTTTTGCATCATTTTGTGTCAAAATGTTGGATTTTGAGGTAAAATCATACTGTATATATTGTATTGTTATATATTGTGTTGACAACTCATCAATCAAATATTTACCATCTTATATTCTGCATAATGGTGTTTTTAAATAAACACTGACAAAAACTATACAAGTTTTAGGGCTGGACCATATGACGAAATATATAACATTGATTTAAACCTACCTATATTGTAGTTACATAAAATATTCACAGTCAGATTTGCTTTATGTGTTTCCCCGGCGTCGAAATCAGGCACATATAAATGTCAGGAAACACGACTCCTTCCTGCATGTCAATATCCATGGATTAGGTTTATTTGACAAGTTGTAAGAAACACATTCGAGTCCAAACTTTAGTTTAATTGTTTGTTTTACTCGCATTTTCGCAGTTTCCCCTATTAAATCCAGTCATGCAGCAGCTCTTTTGCCACTCAGTCCAGCTGAGGGAGCGCGTTCCGGCGGGAAAGTGACGTCAATGCATACCCTCTATTAAAAACTATTAAAACTATCACAATTAACAGGACCCCAAAGTCACAAACTTACAGAATGCTTTTAGTAGGATGGTGACAACAAAATCAAGACCGACCCATCCTACCCAAAACACAAAGAAAATCATGAGACCATACAATTTTTTTTACAAATCAACACAATTAACAGCTTCTAACCCATCCTGATGTTTCTGTATTGCATACGCCATTCATATCCATGCAGTTTATACACTATACAAGTCTGAGAGACACTGAAAGATGCTTCTATTTTGCATTACGTCTAATTTTATACTCGTTTTCACATTACAAATTACCAGAGTTAAAGTGGGAGAACACACTAACATTTGATTCGTCACCTAGATGTTGCAGAATCTCATTTTTACAAAAACATTTTTAACAAATTATGGATCAAAATACTAGAAGAGAAATATCCGGCCATTTGCTGTGTGGTCATGCTAATTTGATGTGGGATGTTTTTTTTTTTTGCAAGATTGAACAAGAACAACTTAATCATAACAACGGATGACATCAAACATAAATAATAAGGAAGACAAATACATAAAGTAGTGAAAGGAAAGCAATCAAAATAAAGAAAGAAATTAAAAAGAAATAAAAATACAGAGGTAATAAAACAAATTATGGCACATTCATCAGATCATTATACAGAATTATAAATTTGACGCTTTTTTTGTTGTTTATCTGTTTTAGTGTTATAATTAAATAGTTAAGGTCACAGAGAAAGTGGTTTAATTTGGGCACTGTTGAAGAAAATGTACATTTATGAATGTAATATTTTGCCAACAAAATAACTAAATTTCCTATATATTCTATATTTTGTTTACAATGTGAAAAATAACAGAATATATCACACGTAGTTAAATCAATAACCAAATTAGATTTCGAAGCCAAAAAATTTGCCAGATCGGACCAAAATTCTTTAAATTTGAAGAAAAGATGATCAATTGACTCAACACCAGACTTACAAAAATTACAATTTAAACTAAATTTAGAAATAATTTCATTAGTGGGGTATATATTGTGCAAAATTTTTAAATGTAGTTCTTTAACTTTATTGGAGACACAAAATTTATAAGGTAAAAGCCATGCTTTTTTCCAATTAATCTTATCTATTAAAGAATTCCAGAAAAATTTTCCCCTCGGAGTAATTCTTTTTCTAGACTGAAATACATCTATCATTTTATTACTACATTTTGGGTCATAAATACTCCTGTCTTCAACCTAAAATTTCTGTTCACTCTTTACAATCTCTTTAAATGATAAGTGACATCTCATTAAATGAACAAGACCTTTAGGTATAGCTTTTACCATTGTAAAAAATTATTTATGGACCACCGGAAAATTGTGTTTAGACATGAAATCATAATAAGAATAAGCATTCCCATGTGGAATTTGATGTGGGATTTTATGGACTAACACTGCTCTCTGCTGACGTAACAGGAAATCTACACGTGATAACAATATCTTTCTAGTCCGAATCCATCATTTCTCTTTCAAACTAAAATGCAGCCTTCTCTCACACATCAAATAAATAAATGCATTCGCTGTTCACAACGAACTATCGTGATTCCAGGACAAGGATTAAAAAATATAGTGTTTTTTGTGGAGGGATTTCTTTTGTATGATGGGATTGCATGATAGGAATAGATATAAACAATTATATTTCGTTCTAGAGCAAAAATAATAAGCATAATAATCTCTAATAAGCAATAAATAAATACAAATAAAACACAAAGTATGGAATTATTATTATTAAAAATAAATATTTTATTAAAATATTAAATAATTCTAATTAAAAATAATAAATAAGTAAATACATAAATAAATATACAAAAAATTTAATTTAAAAAATAAATTATATGTATACGTTTATTTCTTTATTTATGTGTAATTGTATTTATTTCCACTTTTATTTATTTTCACATTTATTT
>RJVU01071502.1:7751350-7771050 GCA_003731715.1 Anabarilius grahami
TATATTTATACGTTTAATTCCTTATGTATAATTGTACTTAATTCCACATTTATTTATTTACATATGTATTTATTTCCACATTTATTTATTTATTTTCACATTTATTTCAACATTTCTTTGCACAATATGGTAATGAGCCATATTTTGGCTTTGTACTGTACATAAAGTTTCACATTATTTGAATTAATATTTGTTATACAATACAGGCCTAAACTTAATCTTTAAATCAATACGGACGTGACAAAGTAAAAAAATATTGTAAAAATACAATTATACATAAAAAAGGAAATAAAAGTATAAATAAAATGTTTTTAACATTTCTTTAAATATATTTTATGTATCTATTTATTATTTCGGCAGTTTTGGAATTCCACAAATAACAACATATTATTAGTAAACACGCTACTTTACCCCATTTTTACATTTATATTTATTGTATTCATTACTTATTTTTTGTTACTTATCAAATACGTCGTTAACATATAAAAACAATGGAATATATTCTAACATATTCTAAAAAAATTAATAGAGGGTATGCACGTGACGTCACCGTCGACCGTTATGGCTGCGGTCACGCCCACTGAGTGGCAAAAGACTGAGCGGCAGCATTGGTTTTCAGCGTGAATGCCGCGAAAAACACACAAAACACATCCAAACTGGGAAAGAGCTTTGTGATTGACTGTACAAATAGCTTTGACACAAAATCTGAGGTAAATATTTAAAAACTGCCGAAAACTACAGAAAAAAGAAGCAAATGGATCACTGAAATTCACAGAAACAGCTGGACTCCAGCAACATGTTTTGCATCATTTTGTGTCGAATTGTTGGATTTTGAGGTAAAATCACACCGTATATGATGTATTGTTATATATTGTGTTGACAACTCATCAATTAAATATTTACCATCTTATATTCTGCATAATTGGGTGTTTTTAAATAAACACTGACAAAAACTATACAAGTTTTAGGGCTGGACGATATGACTAAATATATAACACTGATAAAAGTCATTACTCCGATTTAAACCTACCTATATTGTAGTTATATAAAATATTAACAGGCAGATTTGCTTTATGTATTTCCCCGGCGTCGAAATCAGGCACATATTAATGTAAGGAAACACGACTCCTGGCTGCATGTCAATATCCATGGATTAGGTTTCTTTGACAAGTTGTAAGAAACACTTTCGAGCCCAACCTTTAGTGTAATCGTTTGTTTTACTCGCGTTTTCGCAGTTTCCCCTATTAAATCCAGTCATGCAGCAGCTCTTTTGCCACTCAGTCCAGCTGAGGGAGCGCGTTCCGGCGGGAAAGTGACGTCAATGCATACCCTCCATTATTAGTAAACACGCTAAACACGATTGAGTCAAATCTTTTCTTCAAATGNTAATCTTTAAATCAATACGGACGTGACAAAGTAAACAATATTGTAAAAATACAATTATACATAAAAAAGGAAATAAAAGTATAAATAAAATGTTTTTAACATTTCTTTAAATACATTTTATGTATCTATTTATTATTTCGGCAGTTTTGGAATTCCACAAATAACAACATATTATTAGTAAACACGCTACTTTACCCCATTTTTTACATTTATATTTATTGTATTCATTACTTATGTTTTGTTACTTATCAAATACGTCGTTAACATATAAAAACAATGGAATATATTCTAACATATTCTAAAAAAATTAATAGAGGGTATGCACGTGACGTCACCGTCGACCGTTAGGACTGCGGTCACGCCCACTGAGTGGCAAAAGACTGAGCGGCAGCATTGGTTTTCAGCGTGAATGCCGCGAAAAACACACAAAACACATCCAAACCGGGAAAGAGCCTTGCGACTGACTGTACAAATAGATTTGACACAAAATCTGAGGTAAATATTTAAAAACTGCAGAAAGCTACAGAAGAAGCAAATGGATCACTGCAATTCACTACGGAAGAGGATTAGGGCCAAGCAATAATAAAAAATAAAACCATCTCGAGATTAAAGTTGTTAAATTACGAGAAAAAACTCTTTAAATTTCGAGAAAAAAGTCGAAATAAAATGTTGAGAATAAACTCGTTAAATTACGAGAAAAAACTTGTTAAATTTCGAGAAAAAAGTCGAGATCAAATGTTGAGAATAAACTCGTCAAATTACGAGAACAAACTCGTTAAATTTCGAGAAAAAAGTCGAGATAAAATGTTGAGAATAAAGTCATTAAATTACGAGAATAAAGTCATTAAATTACGAGAATAAAGTCATTAAATTACGAATAAAGTCATTAAATTACGAGAATAAAGTCATTAAATTACGAGAATAAAGTCATTAAATTACGAGAATACACTCATTAAATTACGAGAAAAAAGTCGTTAAATTACGAGAATAAATTCGTTAATTTAATGACTTTATTCTCAACATTTTATCTCGACTTTTTTCTCGAAATTTAACGAGTTTTTTCTCATAATTTAACAACTTTAATCTCGAGATGGTTTTATTTTTTTATTATTGCTTGGCCCTAATCCTCTTCCGTAATTCACAGAAACAGCTGGACTCCAGCAGAGAAACATGTTTTGCATCATTTTGTGTCGAATTGCTGGATTTTGGGGTAAAATCATACCGTATATATATTATATTGTTATATATTGTGTTGACAACTCATCAATTAAATATTTACCATCTTATATTCTGCATTGGGTGTTTTTAAATAAACACTGACAAAAACTATACAAGTTTTAGGGCTGGACAATATATATAACATTGATATAAATGATCACTGCGATTTAAACCTACCTATATTGTAGTTATATAAAGCGTTCACAGGCAGATTTGCTTTATGTGTTTCCCCGGCGTCGAAATCAGGCACATATAAATGTCAGGAAACACGACTCCTGGCTGCATGTCAATATCCATGGATTAGGTTTATTTGACAAGTTGTAAGAAACACTTTCGAGCCCAACCTTTAGTTTAATCGTTTGTTTTACTCGCGTTTTCGCAGTTTCCCCTATTAAATCCAGTCATGCAGCAGGTCTTTTGCCACTCAGTCCAGCTGAGGGAGCGCGTTCCGGCGGGAAAGTGACGTCAATGCATACCCTCCATTATTAGTAAACACGCTAAACACGATTGAGTCAAATCTTTTCTTCAAATGCCTCCTTGTTAAAGAATTTTGGTCCGATCTGGCAAATTTTTTGGCTTCGAAATCTAATTTGGTCATTGATTTAACTACGTGTGATATATTCTGTTATTTTTCACATTGTAAACAAAATATAGAATATATAGGAAATTTAGTTATTTTGTTGGCAAAATATTACATTCATAAATGTAAGTTTTCTTCAACAGTGCCCAAATTAAACCACTTTCTCCGTGACCTTAACTATTTAATTATAACACTAAAACAGATAAACAACAAAAAAAAGTGTCAAATTTACAAATATGTTTTATTACCTTATTTTGATTGCTTTGCTTTCACTACTTTATGTATTTGTCTTCCTTGTTATTTATGTTTGATTATGATTAAGTTCGTAGCGTGTTTTTTAAATAAAAAAAACACGCTATTTTCCCCCATTTTTTACATTTATATTTATTATATTCATTACTCATTTTTTGTTACTTATCAAATACGTCGTTAACAAATAAAAACAATGGGATATATTCTAACATATTCTAAAAAAAATAATACATATGCGCGTAATCAGCCACGTGGGTAGTGTAAAAGGATACACAGAGGCTCCTATTGGTCCATATTCTCGCGGCGTCACATGACCCTCCTCTTCCCTTTCCGTGCGCCGCCAGCAGCAGCATTTTCCCGCGAACTCTCAGCTGAGCAGGACAGTTCTAGATCTGCTGGAATGGAATATATATGAATTCTTTTTTTTTGAATAATTGAACTACACCCATTGGGAGACATGGCGAAGCAAAGCTCCCTTTTTAACTTCTTCACCAAGTCGCCTCCTCTGGCTGTGAAGGCCAAATCAAACCCTTCTCCAGTGGAGGCAGATGCAGTGAGCAGATCCAACACTTCACCTAAAGAAGAAGCCAAAGTCAACAGCAAGAAAACACCATCAAAACCTGCCAAATCTCAAGCTAAAACTGGACATGCGAAACTGTTCGGAGAGAAAGCAGACATTTCAAAGGAGAGGTAACGTTACAGCGATATTGTACAGGTTACCATGGTGACACCATATTATTAGTACTATGTTACAGTAATGGAATCATGTGATGGCAATATCATGGTACATTAATATATATATATATATACACAATAGCACTAAAATTCTATTTACACATAAGTACCATAGTTATTTGAACATGGTTTTATCATACATTATTATTTATTTTATTATTATTTTTTCCTTAGTTATATTTAAATGTTCTTTCGGTTTTCTTGTCATATGTGTACCAAGAGCACCACATCAAACTCCTTAAAAATGAGCCCACGTGGTACTTTTGCCTGTTTGGCGGGAGTCTGTGTGGAGGAGGCGGATCAAATTTCATCGCGCCTTTCAGGATTTTAAATTCTCCACAGCAACTGTCCGTTACTTCGTAGTAAAAGCCGTTACTACAGTTATCGCTAGTTTAAAATAATAATACATTTTTAGATCGATATATGAGGAAGAAAAGAGTGTAAGATTCCTTAAAGGATGTTATTTATGTATTTGTATGACAGTGGTGGCTAATAATACCAAGTTAAAGGGTTAGTTCACCCAAAAATGAAAATTCTGTCATTTATTACTCACCCTCATGTCGTTCCACACCCGTAAGACCTTCGTTCATCTTCAGAACACAAATTAAGATATTTTTGTTGAAATCCGATGGCTCCGTGAGGCCTGCATAGCCAGCAATGACATTTCCTCTCTCAAGATCCATTAATGTACTAAAAACATATTTAAATCAGAGTACAGTGGTTCAATATTAATATTATAAAGTGATGAGAATATTTTTGGTGTGCCAAAAAAAACAAAATAACGTCTTATTTAGTGATGGCCGATTTCAAAACACTGCTTCAGGAAGCATCGGAGCACAGATGAATCAGCGTGTCGAATCAGAGCGCCAAAGTCACATGATTTCAGCCGTTGGCAGTTTAACACTGATCCGAATCATAATTCGATACGCTGATTCATTATGATCCGAAGCTTCCTGAAGCAGTGTTTTGAAATCGGCCATCACTATATAAGTCGTTATTTTGTTTTTTTGGCACTCCAAAAATATTCTCGTGGCTTTATAATATTAATATTGAACCACTGTACTCACATGAACTGTTTTTAGTACATTAATGGATCTTGAGAGAGGAAATGTCATTGCTCCCTATGCAGGCCTCACTGAGCCATCAGATTTCAACAAAAATATCTTAATTTGTGTTCTGAAGATGAATGAAAGTCTTACGGGTGTGGAATGGCATGAGGGTGAGTAATAAATGACAGAATTTTCATTTTTGGGTGAACTAACTCTTTAATTTTATTTATTGTAAATAAAACTGTAGTATTAGAGCATAAACTGTTACCAGTTGCTTTTTTTAATAAGCATATGGATTGTTCTGTATTCTTTAAAATGTTATATTTAATGCTTGTATTTACAGGTCGATCATTGTTTTAAAGGATTAGTTCACTTTCAAATAAACTTTTCCTGATAATTTACTCACCCCCATGTCATTCAAGATGTTCATGTCTTTCTTTCGTCAGTCGAAAATAAATAGTTTTTGATTAAAACATTCCAGGATTTTTCTCCTTTTGGTGGACTTCAATGGCCTCCAAACGGTTGAAGGTCAAAATTACAGTTTCATTGCAGCTTCAAAGTGCTTTAAACGATACCAGACGAGGAATAAGAGTCTAATCTAGCGAAACCATTGGTCTTTTCCGAAAAAAATACAACTGTATATGCTTTATAAACACAAATTATCGTCTTCCACGTGCTTCCGCTTTCCGCATTCTTCAAAACGCTTGCGCTGTATGTCCTACGCCTTCCCTATTCTACTTACGGAAAAAAACTAAACTGCCGCCGCGTTCGTTCCGTAAATTGAATCCGTTCAACCGTTTGGAGGCCAGTGAAGTCCACTATAAGGAGAAAAATCCTGGAATGTTTTCATCAAAAACCTTAATTTCTTTTCAACTGAAGAAAGAAAGACATGAACATCTTGGATGACATGGGGGTGAGTAAATTATCAGGAAAATTTTATTTGAAAGTGAACTAATCCTTTAAATGAAATCATACAAACATAGTTATGATGTACAGTTATTTCATACTAAGAGACGCGTTTTAACGGTCATCGATATCGTAAATCCTGCAAAGTTTTTTTTATATTTTCATTAGTTTTTTTAAATGTATGTACTTTTAAAACAATGTTATATAGTATTAATTTACCGTTGCATCAAATTACAAAAAAAATAAAATTAAAATTAACGCCGCTGAGAGCGTTAAATGTTTCTAATACAGAAGTGACTGTAAAAAACATCTTTCTCTCTTCTGACTGCCGTTATCAATTTATCAAAAATGCCGTTACCGTTATCTTTTTTTTTTTTGTCCTCTTTTTGAAAGTTTTGAAAACACTATTGTGGTTAAATATAAGTTTTTCTTTTGCTATTTGTGCAAATGGAGATTCAATATATTTAATGAAGTCTCTCATCCACCGCTAAAAAAGTTTCTAATCACATCCTATCGGAAATTTCCTGCTTCCCACTTCTGAAGTCGTGATTACGAGCTCGTCGCGTTCAAGTGCTTTGTTATCGGAAAGAACGGGAATAATGGTCCGAAATCGCATACTGTAGAGTAGGTACTACATTTGAATTTAAATTTACTTCATGACTTTTCGCATACTGTTTTTCGCGTACTATATAGTAGGGAAATATTCAATTTCAGACGCAGCACATGTTTATTCTTCCCTATTTATTGGTAAAAAATTATTAAACCAAAGTGACATTTAGCGTTCCATTCATTGACAAACATATAAATATTCACAGCATATTTCGGTGAAATATGGACTATTTTCGCTGTAAATTTAAAACGCATTAATTAGAAGCATATTGTGTAAATATGCACTTTAATGACGAAAAAAGGTGATATAGCTGAAGTGGAAAAAACTTACGCAGTAATCGTTCCGAGTAGTAAGTACGACTTGCGATGGTGTTCATATCCAATTTTTAACTAGAAATCTCGNTGATGGAGTATTTTGAGTCTCTTTCACACTGGTAAGAAAAAAACCGCGATGTATCGCCGGCGTGACGGTCAGACCCCAGAGTGTTAATGACAAAAAAAGGTGATATAGCTGAAGTGGAAAAAACTTACGCAGTAATCGTTCCGAGTAGTAAGTACGACTTGCGATGGTGTTCATATCCAATTTTTAACTAGAAATCTCGTATTTACGATAATTCCAATAGGCAGTATTCGTTTCAACCAGTGCGAGTCAAGACATTTTCACACTGCAGGGCCATTTAATGCGCAATTTTTCATCTTGTTGACGAATTCAGAAGGTTAATGGGCATATATTTAAACTATTCAAATATTTAACGTAGCCCTCAAAAAGTATTTGGACACTTAGGCCAAAATATGTATCACAAAGATCATTGTTTCTCTCCAGAGAACAGTCATTCATGTTTAGTGGTGGCACTCTGGTATGGGCAAAGATGGAAGGACATCCCTGGTGGCCCTGTATGGTTGTTCCTCAACCTCTCTCCGGACAGCAGATGAGGGGCCGTGGCCGAGACCAAAGGCTTCACGTTCACTTTTTCGATGAACCGCCAACCCGCGGTTGGGTTAACACAAAATACATAAGAGAGTACCAAGGTGAGCAACATGGTAATTAGAATGTCAAATATTATTCAAGTGCATATAATACTTCATTTTGACCTAACATAATTTCTTGTTATTCTTTCAAGGCTCTGATAGCGCAGATGCCAAATCCGGAGGCATGTTCTTCAGCGGCAAGCCTGTGATACGTAAAGCAATGGAGCTGGCAGATGTTGCAATGAAGCAGAGTCCTGAGCAGAGACTGAAAATGTCCATGTGCATGGATCCCTCAGATGAAGAAGAGGAGAATGATGAGGATATGGAGGTGAGCAAACACTAGACAAAGTAAATTAATATTCACATATACAGGGCTCAACGCTAAGGATTTTTTTCTGCTGGCCCCACAACAAAAAAATTAATAAAAGTAAAAGACAAGAAAATGGGCCTATAAAATATGCATAGTTATTGTTTTCATTGTCTGTTATTTAACCTCAATAAATACCAAAAGCTACTAGATTAACTTATATTTTAAATATTGTTAGACAAATAAACAGTAAGTAATAAAATAGTAAAAATCAAATTACGAGTAATAGCACAAAAAAAATACAACAGAACAAGCATATAAATGAAATAATCGGTGCTTTTCAGGTTTTTTTGCAAGTTTAAACATGAGATTTTCAGGTACAGAAATTGTAATCTAATGTATATATAACTATAGAATAGATCTTTATTAATATATCTTTATTATATAAATATAACTTTATTAAAGTTAATCAGTCAACAGCAGTTACAGATGCATGAAAATGTTTTTAATGTTGAAAATAATAAAACTTTAAATACTGTTATTTGAAATTATAAAAAAAAAAAAATGAAGACACTTTAAATGTGAAATTAAACCCGCAAGTAGGTGGCAGTGAATCACTGTTACTGAGCGAATCATTGAGATTCAACCGATTCATTCAAACGGTTGATTCATTCAGGAAGTGTTGCTCAACAATTCTGTGGACTTTGGAACTATTTTTGTTGGTGAAATACAGCGAAACAGACGATTAGGTGTCTTAAATGTAAGTCACTTGATATTAAGTTCTTGTTCATTAAACTGTACGCTGAATAAAATCAATATCACATTTGTAATCATGCAAGTGACCGTTCCGTCTACTATCCCGAGCATCGTTCACACTGGCCCCGGGCCATCGGGCAGTCCTTATTCTCGAGCCCTGCATATAGTTTTAAGGGTATAGTTCAACCAAAAATGTAATTTCTCTCATAATTTACTTGTCTTAAGGTCCGTTAACTATAACGATAACTATATTTGCATCCAAACCAATGAACGATAACGGTCTGTTTATTCTAAGCTCAAGTATGTACAAACATGTTTTTGCTGTTACATTTACACAGTTTTAACCAGCAGATGAGAAATAGTTTTGCAACCATCTTAATTTCATCGTAATATTTTATTTATAGGTTGAGAAATCAACCATATCGGATGTGGAAATATCTGAGGAAGAGGCTGAAGAAAAAAAGAAGCCCAGCCGACGTTCATCTCGTGCTCTAGCTGAAAAGAGTCAGAAGTCGAAGCGTAGGCGCATTGTGGTGGCGTCTGACAGCGATGACTCCGGTGAGGAGTTCAAACCTGATCAAGCAGGAGGAAGTAGCGACGAGGAAGACGAGGAGGGAGTGAGTAGCGGGGCTGAGGAAGAAGAAAGCGAGCCGGAGCCCGAACCAGACAGCCCTGTGAAACCGGTCAAGCGCAAACGTCCTTTAGAGAAGCCTGCTAAATCAAAGAGCAAACCAGATACCCCAAAACGAGCACCTGCAACTCTTCCATCCATGGCGTCCGACACCAAATCTCGACTTTCTGCTTTCTCCGCCCCGGATAACTTCGAAAGTCAGAGTAGCAGTGCAAATGGGACAGATGGAGGATCTACTGTGTGGGACCATGAGAAACTCGACTGGCTGCAGGACGGCAAGAGAAAAGATGCGCAGCGTAAACGTCAATCTGACGAAAACTACGACCCCACGACTCTATACGTTCCCGATGATTTCCTGAACAGGACGACGCCTGGAATGCGCCGTTGGTGGCAGCTGAAGTCCGAGATGTTCGATACTGTTCTGTTCTACAAAGTCGGAAAGTTCTACGAACTCTACCATATGGACGCAGTGATTGGCGTCAATGAACTCGGCCTTACCTTCATGAAGGGTACTTGGGCCCATTCTGGCTTCCCCGAGATTGGCTTTGGGCGCTTCTCAGACGTACTTGTGCAAAAGGGCTACAAAGTGGCTCGTGTGGAACAAACCGAGACCCCTGAGATGATGGAAGCACGATGCAAGAAATTGGCGCGTCCCACCAAATTTGACCGCGTCGTCAAGCGAGAGGTTTGCCGAATCATCACGCGAGGTACTCAGACGTACAGCGTGCTTGATGGCGCCCCTTCTGAAACTCAAAGTAAATATCTGTTGAGCATTAAAGAGAAGAGTGAGGAGGACAGCGCAGGCCATGGCCACATCTACGGGGTGTGTTTCATTGACACCTCGGTGGGACACTTCCATGTCGGTCAATTCCAGGATGACCGCCATTGTTCTCGTTTGCGTACCCTGGTGGCACACTATTCTCCGGCCCAGGTTCTTTTCGAAAAGGGCAACCCGTCAGCTGAGATGCTGAAAATCTTTAAGGCCCTCTTGTCGTCCACTTTACAAGAAGGCCTCAATGCTGGTTCGCAGTTTTGGGATGCCCAGAAGACCCTAAAGGTCCTTGCTGAGGAAGACTACTTCATAGAAAGCAAAGCGTCAACTGATGATGAAAAGGGATCAGTGCTGCCTCCAACTCTCAAAGCTATGACATCCGAATGTGACGCTCTAAGTCTCACTCCAAAGACGGGTTATGAACTCGCTCTTTCGGCCCTTGGTGGCTGCATGTTCTACCTAAAGAAATGTCTAGTGGACCACGAGCTTCTTTCCATGGGCAACTTCGAGGAGTATGTTCCTGTCGACATGGAGATGGAGCAGGCTGGAGGAGCGTCTTGTTTTTTTGCCCAGACCCGTCAAAGAATGGTTTTGGATGGAGTGACCCTTGCTAACCTTGAGATCCTTCAGAATAGCTCGACCGGCGGTCCTGAGGGAACCCTACTTGAACGATTGGACACGTGTTGCACTCCCTTCGGCAAAAGGTTGTTGAAGCAATGGCTCTGCGCCCCTCTTTGTAATCCATCCTCCATTGGTGATCGCTTAGATGCTCTGGAGGACCTGATGGGCGCTCCGTCCCAAGCGACCGAAGTCACCGACCTACTAAAGAAGCTTCCGGATCTCGAAAGGCTACTTAGCAAGATTCACAGCATGGGTACTCCTTTAAAAGGACAGGACCACCCGGACTCCCGAGCAATTCTGTACGAGGAGGTCGTCTACAGCAAACGTAAGATTGCTGACTTTCTCGCAGCACTTGAGGGATTTAAAGTTATGAACGAAATCATGTCGATCATGGAGCCCGTCGCTGAAGGCTTCCGATCGAAACTGATGCGCCAAGTGGTGCTCCTCAAGACAGAAAACGAAGATGGGCTTTTCCCAGACCTTTCGCCAGAGCTCAAACGTTGGGACACTGCTTTCGACCATCAGAAAGCTCGCACCACAGGTGTCATAACTCCAAAAGCTGGATTTGATCCGGAGTACGACCAAGCCCTAAACGAAATTAAAGACTGCGAGAGAGGCCTGCAGGAATACCTGGACCGACAGAAGAAGAGATTGGGCTGTAAGAATCTATCCTACTGGGGAACGGGAAGGAACCGCTACCAGCTCGAAGTTCCGGATAGTGTTTCCGTGCCAGAGGAGTACGAGGTGAGGTCCACTAAGAAGGGCTGGAAGCGGTACTCTACCAAAGAGATCGAGCAGCTATTTTCAGAGATACAGAGCTGGGAAGACAAAAGAGACGCAGCTCTGAAGGACTGCATGAGAAGACTGTTCTACAATTTCGACAAGAATTACAAAGACTGGCAGACAGCTGTTGAGTGCATGGCAGTACTTGGTAAGAAAAATAAACTCTACTTTCTATTTAAACTTTCAAAATGTTGGTATACATAAAACTTGTTTAGAGGAAAACATTGTTTTTGTTTTTCATCAAATTATTTCATACAGAATATCATATATACCATATCAGGTCTTGATATTAACTTTTTGGCTCCTCAGCCACTGTGGCTTTTGGTTTTCCAAAGTTATGCCATTTAGCATTTTCACTGGACACAATTTTAATATCGATAACATGGGGAAAAACTGCCATATAGATATTTTTAATATTATTTCATAATTTGGCAGCAGGTATATTAGGCTGCTGTCACTTTAAGACCTGACGCATGGATCCATTATACTGTTACACATGCATTTTTTTTCTCAACTGTTTAGGTTCACTTCAAACATAACTGACTGTGTTTATGTGAAGACTGGCATTTTGACTTTATTTTGTGTGTATTTGACTGTTTAAGTGCAATAAGCAGCGAAAAAGAACTCAATTTAGTACTGAGAGGGTGTGCACTTTAGGTGTGAGCACAAAACCTGCATTTGGTGGGTGTTAATTTTAAGCCCTGTACCATACGTTATATCGGTAATGCTATATTCATTTATATCTTTTCAACTCCTAGCTAAAAATAACCTGTTTTTTGTATTAGACTAGTTTGACTATTTATTCCAGAATTTTAAATTTTTCAGAATTGTGGACTGTTTTGGACCACAGAACCTGCTCCAAAAGTGGATCATTTTCAATAAAATACCATGCTTGCTTAAAAAAATTAGTTTTAACTCAATATGTGAAATTGGTACTAGAATAATAATTGGTAAAATTATACATTTCTGTTGTTCTCACCACCAGATGTGCTGTTGAGCATGTCCCGGTACAGTCAGAGCGGCGACAGGTCCATGGTGAGACCGGAGATGGTTCTTCCAGGTGACGGGTCTCAGTCTCCCCCCTTCCTGGATCTGAGAGGGTCCCGTCACCCTTGTGTCACCAAGACCTTCTTCGGTGATGACTTCATTCCCAATGACGTCTTCATCGCTTGCCCTAGCAGTGATGAAGAAGAGGGTCAAGATAATGGTAAAGCACTTGCCCCATGTGTGTTAGTCACCGGGCCAAACATGGGAGGCAAGTCCACCCTAATGAGACAGGTGAGTGTTAGTAATCAGTTTTCAAGATGAAAAAAACATGTTCATGGTGTGTTAATTAAATGTTAATGAAAGGGAGCATTGTTTTTTGGGTGAAAACTATAAAAGCACCTAATTCAAATTAATAAAACTGAAATAAAAACTAGTCACACTGGTATTACGCATTCATTTCTTGTCCAAAATACATTTTACATTTATGATTTTGACAGATGCTTTTATCTAAAGCAATTCCTAAGAATTTATGCTCTCATTAAATACATTTTATGAGTTTATGAATTCTCGGGAATTGAACCCTTGACCTTGGTGTTTCCATGCTTTACTATTTTAACTATTCATTCATTCATTCATGTTAAAAATCCTCTAAATCCAGATCTCCAATCTAGTCTGATTCAGTGAGTAGATGAAATGTTACGTTGTGTCTTCAGCTTATGTTTGAAAATAATTATGAATCGGCGCAAAATAACTGATTTAAAAAGAATCATGACCAAATTTCAGACTTCATTGTGCGTGTAGCAAAGAATTGTAATCGAATCATTATCAGAGCGAATATTTTCACCCTTACATCCCTAATCAGTTAATCATTTGAATGTAGTCAAGAAACATTTAGGCAAACTTCGCCCCATAATGTGTTCAGCAGCTGTTCAGGCAGGAAGAAGGATGTGGTCTGAGCTCCTATTTCTGGAAATGCAGGTTTCTACATCATGTTTTCAGAATGGCCTGGAAATTCTGTCAATAAACATAATATTAATGAAAAAATCATGGAAAAGTCTTGTGCATTTTTGTATTATATAAATTGTTTTAGTAAAGGCAAACTCAAAAGGAGTGTGAAATCTACACATTCTGAATTTATGACCTATTAATTGAGAGACTATATGGAATATTTATACTTTTAGGGATTAATTTCTCTCACTGCAGGACTATTGAAGACTTGATGTTGTTTTTGAGCTCTACTAGAACAGGTTTTCATGCTTGAATGTTGATTATTTTCCTCATATTCTCCATTGTTGCAGCTCCTCTCTTCCCAGTCTGTCAGTAACGCTCTTTTTAGTTCCTGTCTCTATGAAGCCCCTCCTTCTGAAAAGCACAAAGTGCACAAATTGGTTGGCTGGAGCAGTGTTTTGTGATTGGTGTGTTTGGGAAATGTCCCGCCCCTTACCATAACCGCCAGTTTCAACACACTACTAACTAACTCAACCAGGCCCCGCCCCTTTATTCTGTGTATGAATTATTTAAATGAGGAATATTGTGAAGATGGAGGCGTTTCAGGGAGTTCAGAAACACTGACACTGATATAGAGAAGAACTCCTGCTGGAGGGACTTTTTCATGCTCAAACAGCAACATTACACACTAAAGAAAGATGTAAAAATGCTCAACTCCCTGTTAAGTAGAAATAAAGTAATATGCAGATTCTTTATACGCCCATGTCTTTCAGTGTGGTCTGGTGGTGATCTTGGCCCAGCTGGGCTGTTACGTGCCTGCTGAGAGTTTGCGTCTCACTCCCGTGGACCGAGTGTTCACTCGTCTTGGCGCGTCTGATCGTATAATGTCAGGTAAGTTGCTGCTTACTTCTTTCCCGTTCAGTGTTCACGTGTGCGCTTTACTCTGAATACTTAATCTACCATGTTTTCTAGGTGAAAGTACGTTCTTTGTGGAGCTCAGCGAGACTGCTAGCATACTTTTGCACGCCACAAACCACTCCCTCGTCCTGCTTGATGAACTGGGTAAATTATCTGTTCATCTCACATTAAACAGTTATGAGAGAATATATTGGTGTAAGTGTTCTGCTTGAACTGCAGGCAGAGGTACGGCCACGTATGACGGCACAGCCATTGCGAGCGCAGTGGTGAAGGAGCTGTCGGAGAAGATCTGCTGCCGTACCCTGTTCTCCACTCATTACCACTCACTGGTGGAGGACCACGTCCAGGATCCCGCCGTGAGACTCGGACACATGGTCAGTTTCAGCGTCTTCATCTTCCTACAGAAAGTATCACTTAACTGACCAAAGAAAATACATACTGCAGAAGTTCAGCCAGAAGGCTTAAAAGGGTTAGTTCACCCAAAAATGAAGTTTCTGTCACCCTCATGTCGTTCCACACCTTTAAGACCTTCGTTCATCTTCAGAACACAAATTAAGATATTTTTGATGAAATCGGAGAGGTATATGACTTGTCCATAGACAGCAATATAATCAACACTTTAAATGCCCAGAAAGGTACTAAAGACATCGTTAAAACAGTCATGTGACTGCAGTGGTTCAACCTTAATGTTATGAAGAGACGAGAATACTTTTTGTGTGCAAAAACAAAACAAAAATAACGACTTTGTCTAGATTTATATCCTGTTTTTCAGCTGTCAACAGGGCTTAACGCTAAGGATTTTTTCTACTGGGCCAGTGGTTCAAATTTTTACTTGCCCCACAGCAAAAAATGTATAAAGTAAAAGAAAAGAAAATGGGCCTATAAAAAAAGCCTAGTTATTGTTTTTGATGCATGTAACCTTAATAAATAGGGTTATGACACCAAAAGCTACTAGATTAACTCACTTAAATTTTAAATATTGTTAGACAAATAAACAGTAAGTAATAAAATAGTAACAAATAATCAAATTATGAGTAATAGCAAAAATAAATACAACAGAACAAACATATAAATGAAATAAACGGTGCTTTTCAAGTTTCATGTAGGTTTAAACAGGAGATTTTCTGGTAGAGAAATTGTAATCTAATGTTTAACTATAGATTAAACTTTATTAAAGTTAATCAGTCAAGAGCAGTTACAGATGCATAAATAATGTTTTGAAATGTTGAAAATATAAAATGTTAAATACTGTTATTTGAAATTNCTGGGCCAGTGGTTCAAATTTTTACTTGCCCCACAGCAAAAAATGTATAAAGTAAAAGAAAAGAAAATGGGCCTATAAAAAAGCCTAGTTATTGTTTTTGATGCATTTAACCTTAAAGCTACTAGATTAACTCACTTAAATTTTAAATATTGTTAGACAAATAAACAGTAAGTAATAAAATATTAACAAATAATCAAATTATGAGTAATAGCAAAATAAATACAACAGAACAAACATATAAATGAAATAAACGGTGCTTTTCAAGTTTCATGTAGGTTTAAACAGGAGATTTTCAGGTAGAGAAATTGTAATCTAATGTATAACTATAGATTAAATTTTATTAAAGTTAATCAGTCAAGAGCAGTTACAGATGCATAAATAATGTTTTGAAATGTTGAAAATATAAAATGTTAAATACTGTTATTTGAAATTATTTTAAAAATGAAAAGACACTTTAAACGTGAAATTAAACCCGCAAGTAGGTGGCAGCGAATCACTATTAATGAGCGAGTCATTGAGATTCAACCGATTCATTCAAACGGCTGATTCATTCAGGAAGTGTTGCTCAGAGACGCAAAACAATTCTGTGTGGACTTTGGAACAATTTTCGTAGGCGAAATAGAGCGAAACATGCGATTTAATGTCTAAAATGTAAGTCACTTGATATTAAGTTCTTGTTCATTAAACTGTACGTTGTATAAAATATCACATTTGTAATCATGCTGATAGAGCGCCGTTTTTCTCCAAATGTTTAATATTGGTTAACTATATTAAATTATATAAATATGAAAGATATACAGGGTCATTTTTGCCCCTTATCTTGAATTCTGATGCATTCTAAATGAATTTTAATAGATTAACTTAAATCACGCAGTGAATGCGTTCACTCTAAATATGCACGCGCACTAGTCTAACCTACTACACTACGTCACGTACTGCATACGTGCACCCAATGTGTGTGTTTTTGTTTGTTTTTTGTAAAGTGAGGGACATACTTGATCATTTCAGATCGTTAAATCAACAATTACGATATCATAGACAATATATATCGCACACCCTACAGTGACCGTTCTGTCTACTGTCCCGAGCGTTGTTCACACTGTCCTCAGGCCATCGGGCAGTCCTTATTGTCGAGCCCTGGTCAACCAGAAGTTCGTCCATCCACAAAACATTACTCCCATTGCTAAAAGAATGATCTAGATATATTTACAACTCAAACACACTTTTTTGTACAGAAGAATTTCTTCATGTTTTCGGTTTTAAATCCTCCAGTACATTTTCCCCATAGACCTCTACTGTATGTTCATTAGAACAGTTTTCTTCTCTCAAACTGAGGGATGAGAAATGTCTTTGGTAATTGACAGCATGATTATAGTTGGATTATTTAACTAAACTCTGGTGTGAATCTCCTTAAAGGCACAATATGTAGGATTTTTTGATTAAAATATCCAAAAACAATGTAATATATTTTGTTGACTTGTGCATTATCTCAGATGTTTCCAAGAATGTTAAATCCAGAGAAAGAAGCAATTTTATTCAGGGCACGGATCATGTCCGTGTGTCGCCCATCAATGACATCATACCCGCGTTACCCTCGATTTCCAGTTTTATTTTGTAGAAACCATGGAAACACTCAGAGTAACGTTATAACATCAATTTCAACACACTCAAATGTATCTAATATGATAAACAGTGCTGCGTTTTCCCATATACGCTTGACCGGAAGAAGCGGAAGTGGCGACTGCATCATAATAAAACTTCCGCTGCTCTCAAGGCGTATGTCGCGATCATCTGATCGACATCTCCCAAAATCCGCGCTCAATCTCCGCATCATCAAGCTACGCCTTTGTTTTAAATCAGCGACCTCTAGTGGTGAAAAATTACATATTGTGCCTTTAAAAATGTGCACTTAAGACATTTTCCCCCGGTTTCTCAGACAAGGCTTAAGCTAGTCCCAGTAATGTTTTTTCTAGGGTATGTTTTAAAAAAAGCTACTTAAATGTCTTAATTGATCTAATACCTAATCCTGGCTTAATCTAAGCCAAGTCTGTGAAACCAGGCCTGTATGTTTACATTTCACTGACCCTTCGTAACCAAGAAAGGTCTTGCACTTTATTCGCAATAAAGTTGACATGAAATCAAAAATTGACCTTATTTATTTTCTTAAAAGTCTTTCATTTGCATAATTTGATTTGATTCACCTATTATTTGCTTCCCCAAGCCTCCCATTCGATAGGAAACAGCAAAGCACTGTGAAATAAGGGATTGTGTTTACATTTGTCTCAGGCCTGTATGGTGGAGAATGAATGCGAGGACCCCAGTCAGGAGACCATCACTTTCCTCTACAAGTTCATCGGTGGCGCGTGTCCCAAAAGTTATGGCTTCAATGCAGCCCGCTTGGCAAACATCCCAGAGGAAGTCATCCAGTCCGGACATGAGAAGGCCCGTGAGTTTGAGAGGAGCACCGTGTCTCTCAGGATATTCAAGTAAGACACTTTATAAACCGTGTTCAGATTGGACCATTTTGCGTTGTGACGTTTTCATGACAATTAAGCACATTTTCCCCCAAAATGATCAAAATAATCTGTTTGGGCACACTAACTTTTTTTGGTTAAAAATGATCCCAAATCAATTATTAAGCAAGAACATAACCAATCAGAGCTCAAAACTATCTTCTTACCTTAGCCCGATTCACAACGGTAAGCTTGTAGTAATGTTTTCTAATTTGAGTGATTCGGGTTGGTTTCTGTGGGAAATACGAGTTTGCCGCCGTTCATCTTTGCGTCATTAACGTCTGGATAAAGGAGTCCCGGCTAGTAGGCTATATCGCTTGTGTGGCTGGAATAATTAAATTTGTCATTTTGATGGTGACTTGTAATCAGGGCTTGACATTAACTTTTTTGCTCACCAGCCACTGTGGCTAGTGGTTTTCCAAAGTTACTAGCCACTGAGCATTTTCACTGGCCACAATTTTGCTGTTGGGAAATTACATTTTATATGATTAAAGTTGACTTTGTTATGCTTAAATTATTTTATTTTGAGTCATTTTACTTGATTTAGAAGATTTAAAACCCTTTCAAACATTTAAATGCAGATTGACCACCCAAATCAAGACTACATTGTATATCAGCTGGTACGTACAGGTGGGCAAGAGGTGGACAATATGAGCATGAGCTAATATGAGAAATTGTATAAGTTATTTGTGTTAGGCTATATAAAAGAACAAAGAAGCAAATTACAAAAACAACAGTAAATTAAAAATACTCTTTTTTTTCAGATTATTTAACATCTTTTGTTGTTTGATTAACATTAATGACAGACAGGTATTTAATTGGGCTGCTGAATGCATGGACGTAACTGACGCATATCCAGTTATTACCCACCTGTTTACGTCCACTTAAGCCATAACCGACTGTATTCACGCGAGATACTCGACACGATGGACATTTAGACATCTGTGTGCACTGTTTTAACTATTCAGGCGCGAGGAGAACTGATCGCGCGCGACAGAGCGCTTCTGTTGTGTGTCATTCAGCGCAATTCCGCCTATCCCTCATTCACTAACTGCACGTAGCCTAAATAACGAATTGTGTGATTGGATTGTAATTTTGTGCTACGACGATCTTCGACGATCATTTGGCTGTAAACTGAAATTATATTCAAACCGCCAAAGTGGCTAGTGGGAGTGGCTGTCTTACCCGCCACAGCTGAAATCTACCCGCATTTGGCGGGTTGGCGGGTGTTAATGTCAAGCCCTGCTTGTAATCAAGAAAGTTCAAAACGACAATCATCACTGACAACTTGTGAATCACCATCAGTAAAATGCAAAAGACTTCAGAGTGAATGATGAATTGAGAACAAAGTATAACAATAACAAATATAGCTGCGAGCAGCAATTATCGGGGTTCAAGCGTTTCAAGGCCTTTAAGCACATGCGTAAGAAGGTGTGTTTTATTTAGCAAGCCTGTAACCATCTCGATCATAGATGGAAAAGACCATTTACAGCAAA
>RJVU01071502.1:7780146-7828661 GCA_003731715.1 Anabarilius grahami
AATTTAATTTAATTTATAATTAATTTTATTTTTATTTATAATTTTTGTTATTGCACAATTGTGGTTATTGCAAAACGGAATGTGGCACAACAATCATTTTACCACGATCATATTAATTGAAAGCCAAAATCATAAATGAAAATAAAGTTCATAACTGAAGTATCTCCCAGCCTGACATGATGGTTCTTGAAGTCTCTTAAACCTGAAAATCAGGATACCTGGAAATGACGCTACTGACCTGATCTGAACTCCAGAGTACATGTGGTTATAGATATCGTTGTCTTCTAGCACCCCGTGACCATTATCATAGAAATAAACGCCCACCTGCGACAAAAACACATTTAATGCATCACCTCAAGAAGATCAAGAGACTTCGACCTGGAGTAGTCCGTCACAAATTTGGACTTTTGAGCCATAAAATGCCAAATGGGAAACATTTGGAAGCAGGTCACACAGATTGAATGCAGATCGGAAGTGTACGCACCTGTTTTCCACTGTGTATCCTGTTTCTGCGGAGCACAGGTGTGCTGCCCGTGGTCACCCACACACCGGCCAGCGTGTTGCTGTACACCTCGTTCTCCTCGATCACACCCTGACCCTTCTCATGCTGCAAACCAGAGAGAGAGATGGGAAATCAGTCTACACTGATGATTTAGTGAACAACCTGGTTATTAAGACTAGAACAGGGTTGATGAAAAGCTAATAATTAAAGTCAAATTAAATTCCTATTTTTTTATAGAATATTGCAGTATTTATAATAAATGATTTATACGTGCACATTATTATTTTTTAAAATTCATATGCCCTTTGAATCAGAATAACTTCCCCTCCCTCTTCTCTGATGACGAGGGCGGGGCAACCTGTCACTCACATGAGATCCACCAATAGCAAACCACAACCATCCAATCAATTCCCCACAGACAAAATCAAGCCCCGCCCTACATTTGTTCTTGTTTGAGAAGCAGTTTCATTCAGATATACGCCACAATAGAGAAGAAAAGACTATCACAACTTCAGTTTCATGCTATTACATCGAATGTAACATTAAATAAAACAAAATGAGGCAAAAAGTAAAATAAAAAGTAGAGATGCACTGATATATCAGCCAATAATCATATCGGCTGATAGTTTAAAAACAGCCGATAGTCAGGGCCGATATATCCTGTCAATCAAAAGAGGGCAGGAAAATGTGCTGAATTTGTGCTTTGTGTAAAGAAAATGCTAAGAAACCAGTTTGGTGTTCAAAATTAACAGTAATAATATGAATTAATAACATTTAAAAAATGTAATATTAATGTAATCTTCCAAATTTAGTTAATGTCTGTTAATATTAATTTGAGTAGTGTTTATATTTATAACTGATACCAGTTAGAAACGGAGAGAATAAAGTTATTTGCATTTCTTTCAAAATATGATAAATAAAAATATGATTAATTATAATGAAATTATAGGCAGATATCACTCTGAATAATCACCTATCGATATCGGTGGAGAAATTTAATATCGGTGCATCTTAATAAAAAGTAATACTTTATTCAGCAAGGATGCATTAAATTAATCAAATGACAATATTATGTAATTTTATTTAATATATCATGTATATTTAATAATATAGTAACACTTTAGTTTAGGGTCCAATTTTCACTAAGAACTAGTTGCTTATTATCATGCATATTACTATGATATTGGCTGTTTATTAGTACTTCTAAAGCAGATATTAATGCCTTATTCTGCATGATCATATTCTACATTCTTAATCCTTCCCAATACCTGAACTTAACCTTACTATTAAAAAGCAGCAAATTAGGAGTTTATTGAGGGAAAAGTCATAGTTATAGTGAGAATTGGACCCTAATCTAAAGTGTGACCATAATATATGTAATAATATTTCGCAATGTTGCTGTTTTTATTGGACAAATAAATGCAGCATTGGTGAGCATGAGAGATAAAAACATAAAACATTTCCTAAAAAAAGATTACATGTGTCATGTGACCATCAACCAACATCAGAGAACCATGAACATGTGAATGTGTAAATATTAACAAAAAATGTCAGTGGGACTTTTTACATCTAACAAAATAAGTTTGTGATTCTCTGAATTATAATGTGTCTTTTCATCCCTTCTCTCACCACATAGATGCCTCCATGCTGTCCGTCGTGGATCTTGTTGTGCCGGACGATCGGGCAGCTGTTGGTCCGGATCTGGATTCCAGCTAAAGCGTTGCCATAGATGTCGTTCCCTTCGATGAGACCTCGGCCGTCGCCGAATATGTAAACACCACCCTGGTTGCCATTAAATATGGCGTTACCCCTGCGATTGATCGGACGAGAGGTTATCACTGTACAGACACCGATATGATTAGACTGCAGAAATCATATACTCGTGTCTATTAATCACCTGATCGTGGGGTCGCTGTTTGAGGTAATCCACACACCCGCAAAGTTGTTTGCATAGATCTTGTTCTCGATGAACTGGCCTCGGCCCTTCTCGTGCACGTAGATGCCGCCCGTCTGTCCGTGATGGATCTCGCAGCGCACTACTGTAGGGTTAGCATACGCCTTCACCTCGAAACCTGCTATCCGGTTCCTGTGGATGTTGCAGCTTTCAAAGTAGCCCTGCAGAGGGAGCCACAGAGTCACGAAAAGACTCGCATCAGTGTTGGTGCCACGTTCAGAATTACATACTACTCTCACTTGAAATGCAGTATGCTGTGTAAGTACACAAGTTTTCTGTAAACTACAAAACAAGGATATTTTTAGCAAAAATGAACAGTTTAACATGGTTATCGTTTTATATACTATTTAAAACGTAATAAATAGTATGTGGAATGCAGTATATACTTGTAATACATAATTTTGAATGCGAGTCAGAAATAAAAATAAATAAAAATAAATAGAAATACTAAACAATAAAACTGACAAACGCAAATAACACAAATATATAAACTAAAATGTAAGTGAAAACTAAAAATATAAAAGCCAATAAATCCTATAATAGTATATAAATAATAACTAAAATAAATTAAGTTAAAATTTAAGTGAAAACTGAAAATATAAAATAAAATCCAATTCAAATTATTAATGAATACTATATAGTATATAAATAACAAAAAAAAGGAATACATTTTATTAAATCGAAAAAAGAGCTGAAATAAAATTTAAATATTAGATGATAAACTTGAATTTAAAAAACAAACAAAAATTAGAAATGTTGCCTTAGCAACTGAGCTGAAGTACAAAAACAGAAATAAAAATAAATTAAAGCTAAATAGAAATACTAAAAAACTAATACAAATTACAAATGCAAATAAAAGCTAAATAGAAAAACTAATAAAAATGACAAACACAAATAACAAATAAACTAAACTTTAAATGACAATTTAAAATATAACAAAAGCCAATTCAAAATATTTATAATACTATATANCTTTAAATGAAAATTGAAAATATAACAAAAGCCAATTCAAAATATTTATAATACTATATAGTATATAAATAACTAAAATAACAACAAAAAATAATATTTAATTAATTGAAAATAGAGCTGAAATAAAATATAAATATTAGATGATAAACTTGAGTTTATTTTTTATTTTTTAGAAATGTTTCCTTGTCAACTAACAGAAATAAAATAAGCTGAAGTACCAAAATAACAAAAAATAAAAAAAAATAAAGCTAAAAAGAAATTGACAAAGCACAAACTACTAACAATAATAAAAAGAAAACTTAAATTATATATTTTAATTATATTAATAAATAATATAATAGTATATCATTAAGACTAAAATGTTTGGTTTAATTCTGAATATCCGTCATGACTCTCTGCGTTTATTATCAGTCCGTGGATGATTAAGAGGAAAAACACAACCACTAAGACTCTTAACTCGCACACACAAACACAGTGTGCAGAGACACAAAGCGTTTTTACCATGCCATGGTCAAACGTGAACACCCCGACATCTCTGCCGTGATGAATGTGGTTCCGTCTGATGATGGGATTGCCGTGGTTTTTCACCCAGATCCCTGCTAGAGCATTATTGGATATCTCGTTGTCTTCGTAAATGCCCTGCAGTGCAAACGGAGAGTGATTCATCTGCTACAGAGGACCAATCCGACGGTATATTGGGGACACAGTTTCATATTACCTGCGCGTGGTCCGTGATATAGAGCCCTACATTCTCACAGTCACTGATGTTACAGTGTTTGATGGTGGGTGACGCTCCCTGGCCACTGACACACACCGCAGAGCCCACTGCACACAGATAACACACGGCCGTTAGCATCACACACTCAACAGAAGGGATTCAGAAATACAAACGCAATTCAAAAATCTCTAAATACACATGATTTGAGGTCATATGCATGTTTTGTTTACTCAGGAAAAGCAATTAATAAGCAGTGCATTGGAAAAATCGTGCTGATTTAAATACCTAACCACAATTATGAGCCATAGTAATGACGATGCTTGACTTCTGGACATTCACTATTGAGCACTACAACAAACATGCAATATATTATTATGAGTAGTGGTAGTAGTAAGTAAAGCTGCACGATTAATCAATCTCAATTCAAACACCCATGCGATTTTATTCCTAAAGATTCAGCTATGTCTATTAAACCTTTGACAAGTATGATCACACCGATTCAGATCTGCGTTGGCGCTGCTGCTGACCCAGAGAGAGCAGTTGTCATGTATGAGTATGAAACAACTTCACAAACAGTCTTTTCAACCACACAGTATCATTATTTGTGTTACAATCATTCAAATGATCACAAATGGGGTAAAAGTTTATAGTTCGGATATAAACACTGATGTCTACTGTAGCGACCAAAATAGAGTCTTAACTTTTTGAAAGTAACTCGATGCTTCAAATACAGATTGTATCAATTACATCGTTACACCAGTAGGTGGAGACAAGAGAATGTATTTGTCATTGAATCACTCATTCACGAGATTTGTTCCAAAACACTGATTCATCCAGTAATAAAACAAGGAATCTTTATGAGTGAGTCATTGAATCATTCATTCAAACCGATTTAAAAAAAAAAGAATGAATTAAAATTAAAAACAAATTTAAATAGTCTTCAGCAATTGACATTTTGTCAGAACCTCTAGTTTAAATGACGTTTTGTTTTAGGTGTCTATTCAGAATCGTGGGAGAATCGTGATTTCTATTTAAAAAAAAAAAAAATTGTGATTCTCAATTTACCCATAATTATGCAGCTCTAGTAGTATATTTTAAAGACATAAATTATACATTCTTGTAGATACGGCACTATTTACACTTTACACGTTTATTGCATTCTGCCTTTATGTGGTTTTTAAGTCTATTGTCCAAGTAAAATTAAAGGGTTAGTTCACCCATTTTTTTACCCTCGTGCTGTTCCACATCCTTAAAACCTTCGTTCATCTTCGGAACACAAATTAAGATCTTTTTGATGAACTACCACTTTCAAGCCCCAGAAAAGTAGTAAAGACATCATTAAAGTACTCCATGTGACTCCAGTGGTTTAACCTCAATTTTATGAAGTGACGCGAGTGCTTTGTTTGTGCAAAAATAAAAAATAAAAAAATAAATAAAAACAACTTTATTCAACAATATCTAGTTATGGGCGATTTCAAAACATTGCTTCATGAAGCTTTACGAATCTTTTGTTTCGAATCAGTGCTTTGGAGCGCGTATCAAACTGCCAAAGTCAGGTGATTCAGTCAACAAGGCTTCGTTACATCATAAGTGTTTCGAAATTTCAATGGTTCACCACTGGGGGGCGTGACTTTGGCAGTTTGATACGCACTCCGAACCACTGATTCGAAACACAAGATTCGTAAAGCTTCGAAGCTTCATGAAGCAGTATTTTGAAATCGGCCATCACTAGATATTGTTGAATAAAGTTGTTATTTGTTTTTTTGCCACACAAAAAGTATTCTCGTCGCTTCATAACATTAAGGTTGAACCACTGTAGTCACATGAACCATTTTAAATATGTTTTTAGTAGCTTTCTGGGCATTGAATGTGTTAATTATCTTGCTGGCTATGCAGGCCTCACTGAGCCATCGGATTTAATAAAAAAATCTTAATTTGTGTTCTGAAGATGAACGAAGGTCTTACGAGTGTGGAACGACATGAGGGTGAGAAATTAATGACAGAATTTTCATTTTTGGGTGAACTAACCCTTTAAAAGTGGTAGTTGCATTGGATCTTTATGGAGGGATATAAACCTCTCAGATTTCATCAAAAATATCTTAATTTGTGTTCCAAAGATGAACGAAGGTCTTACGAATGTGGAATGACACAAGGGTGAGTAATGAATGACAGAATTTTCATTTTTGGGTGAACTAACCCTTTAACTGTTTGTTAATTTTTGCACATTGTATGTTTTCTTGCTCTGCAAGAAGTTTCCAAGTAAGAGTTTCATTGTACTTATGTACAGTGTACTATGACGATAGTAAAAACCTTGATATAAATGGAGAGAAAAGAAAGCAGCAAGCTGTGGCTACCTGTGCAGGTACTGCGGATGATGCAGTGGTCAATGATGGGGCTGCAGTTGACGGTGATCTCCAGGCAGTGATGAGCGTTGTGATGTTGAGCTGATTTGTCATCAGGATTGAACTGCAACAGATAATGCACATCTGTTACAAAAACACCTTTTTGTTTTCCTGTGCATGAAGAACATACAGGTTTGGAACGACATGAAGGTGAGTAAATGATTACAGGATTTTCATATTTAGGTGAACTATTCAACCTTCTTTTACTGAAGAAGTTTATATGAAGAAACTCACCTTTATTGTCATATATCCTACATACGCGTCCTCTGACCCCTCCATGAACACAAACGTTGAATCTCTAGTGTTCTCGATGATGACTTTATCCGCTACTTTCCCCGGAGCTGCAAAACCACATGTAAGATTAATATTTAGGTTATAAATCTCTAATAATTTTTAAGAAATGAATATTTATATTCAGCGAGGATGCATTAAATTGATCAAAAGGGACAGTAAAAACATTTATAATGTTAAAAAAGATTTCTATTTCAAATAAATGTTGTTCTTTTAAACTTTCTATTTATTAAAGAATCTGGAAAAATCAGTTTCCACAAACATATGAAGCAGCACAACTGTTTTCAACATTGATAATAATCAAATGTTTCTTGAGCAGCAAATCAGCATATTAGAATGATTTCTGAAGACTGGAGTAATGATGCTGAAATTACAGTTTACAATATATTCACATACAAAACAGCTATTATAAATTGTAATAATATTTCATAATATTACTGTTTTTACTGGTATTTTGATCAAATAAATGAAGCCTTGGTGAGCAGAAGATTAAGAAATCTTATTGACCCCAAACTTTTAAACAGAAAATATTCACATATTTTCTCATACCAGCACCAATCATCGTGATGGGCGACTCGATGTAGATCCATTCATCTGTGTAGATCCCAGAGTGGACGAATATCAAACCGTCAAAGTGGGCTTCCTGAACCCCTCCCAGAGCATCTTCAATGGTGTCATAATACTGAGGAAAGAGTTGCAAAATTACAAAAATCATTCCGACTCGAAATTACAAAATAAAGACCGAGACACATTTTGAAGCAGTTCTTTGAACAAACTCCTAGCATTGCATATTAAAGGGTTAGTTCACCCAAAAATGAAAATTCTGTCATTTATTACTCACCCTCATGTCGTTCCACACCCGTAAGATCTTCGTTCATCTTCAGAACACAAACTAAGATATTTTTGTTGAAATCCGATGGCTCAGTGAGGCCTGAGCAATGACATTTCCTCTCTCAAGATCCATTAATGTACTAAAAACATATTTAAATCAGTTCATGTGAGTACAGTGGTTCAATATTAATATTATAAAGCGACGAGAATATTTTTGGTGCGCCAAAAAAACAAAATAACGACTTATATAGTGATGGCCGATTTCAAAACACTGCTTCAGGAAGCTTCGGAGCGTTATGAATCAGCGTGTCGAATCAGTAGTTCGGAGCGCCAAAGTCACGTGATTTCAGCAGTTTGGCAGTCATGAAATCAGTGTTTTGAAATCGGCCATCACTATATAAGTCGTTATTTTGTTTTTTCTGGTGCACCAAAAATATTCTCGTGGCTTTATAATATTAATATTGAACCACTGTACTCACATGAACTGATTTAAATATGTTTTTAGCACATTAATGGATCTTGAGAGAGGAAATGTCATTGCTCAGGCCTCACTGAGCCATCGGATTTCATCAAAAATATCTTAATTTGTGTTCTGAAGATGAACGAAGGTCTTACGGGTGTGGAACGACATGAGGGTGAGTAATAAATGATATTATTTTCATTTTTGGGTGAACTAACCCTTTAAAGGGTGATATGTAGAATTCAGAAACCCTTGTTATTAGAGTGACGTTTAGATGAATATGTAAATATGTGCTGCGCATATCTTTGATAAAAGATTGATAAATGCTTTAAAAAAATGCTTTTAGACAATATTTTGCTTATTGTTAGTTCATGTTAGCTAATCCATTAACTAATGTTAACAAATGAGACCTTATTGTAAAGTGTTACCGCTGTTACTCTAAGAAATCGCATGATCTTTGCCTGGTGGGTGATAAAAGTACACAAAAATCTTATCGATTTACGAGAAAATATTTTCATGGGCAACAAACCACTTATGTTCTAATCATGTACATATGTATGTGTGATTATTGTTCTACATACATGTAATAATTTATTGAATGTTGTCATCATTTTTGTTGCCACTTAAGGCTTGTGATTTTACCACAGTTAAGGGGTGTTCGCAAGGCATGATGCTTAACAACATCCATATAATGAATAAACTAACCATATTATCCATCTACAGACAGTCCAGAACTTACCAGCATGTTTTCTCGTCCCTTGTATCTGGCCGGGTTACTGTAGAAATGTTCTGCGAAGCCAGGCTTCACATGAGCACCTTTATACTGCAAACACAAAGGTCAGCGATCCGTCAGTCAGTAATATGCTCTCATAAAGCTCACTGATGAAACTAATGATTACTGACATGTCAAGATCTCCCTAATTATCACATTACAACACCATCTGTCTGCTTGAGGAAAAGACTAAATCACTCATTCTCAGATTAGTACTCTTATGCTTGCTCTGAGGCTATTATATACACAATACGCAAGCATTTGCAGTCAAATGAGAATGACAAAAATAGCTCGTATAATAGTAAAAGGACAGAGAGCATGAAAAAAAAAAAGCTCTAAATACTAAATTATGATTTTTAGCATCATAAATGGGGATCAGTACCAGTTGCTGAAAGCTCTCCTTCCAGGGATTGGGCTGTTCATACTCCTCTGGGTTGATCTGGTAGAACTTCCCAGACTCAGGGTGCATCATGGGACGTGTGTACTCGAAAACCTCCATGTAGAGTCTCTTCCTGCAGACCAGATTAGATCAAGAATCAAAACCAATGACCCGTACAAAAACACTACACTCTTAGAAAAAAGGTTCAGATGGGTTTGATATAGATCTATTTTAAAGAACCATTTGAATGCCAATATAATGTTTTAAATGATTTTTCTAGTCATAAAGTATGTTTACGAGCTTTTTAATTAATAAAATTTGATCAAAATAAAAACATTTAAATAAATAAAAATTAATTAAAACTAAATTCATAAAATGATCCCATGATGGGAACCCCTAGAAGGTTCAAAAACTTTTTTCTCTCTAAACATTTTTAATCTTTTTGGCTAAAAAGGCTGATTTGTTGATTGAGAAAACCAAAAAAACACATACATTTTAGTCCAAATACCTAACTTACCAGAGGATGGGGTCGTTGGCTAATTCACTAAACCGTTTACACACACAGGCCGCTCGACACAGGTCCTGCTCCAACAGATAGGAGAAGATTTTTAGGACCACCTCATCCGGAAGCTTGACCTGCAGGTACTGCTCCGCCGGGGTGACTGGAGCAGAAGAGAACCAGCGTTAATGAAAAGTCATCTAAAGCTGATATCAACTGTAGGCAACGTCAAGTCTAATGTCCGTTACCAGGCAAATCTTGTGATTTTCCCGACACTCTGGCACGTTTTGCCCGATGCCCAAAGTTTTCTGTTGTTGACGTGGAAGCACCCTTTGAACAAGAAGAGTTTTCATCTGTTAGTTACGGCACATACAAAACACATTCATGCTCTTTTTATTTCATGCAGAAAACCCGAAGGGAGTCTTAAAAACGGAATTAACAATATAATGTGGAATGTCATGGAATTTGGCAAATTTTGGATGAATTCATCAAAAGTAGGGCTGAATCGCGATATGGACTAGTGTCTAAATATTAAAGTGAAAAATCAAAATATTCCACAGGGCTCTTTTATGGTAAAAAAGAAAATAACGTTTTATGAATTCAATTGGTTAGATACGTTTTATGAATTATTAAAACCATTAAAAAGTTAAAATAAAAATTAAAACCGAAAATGAAACGGTTGTTGTAATTAGACATGCTTATTGATTAATAAAGATTAGTTTAACCATAAAAACAGAATCCAGAACAATAACAAAAATGGGAAAAAGTAAAACAGATTAAAACTGCTGTTATCGTTTCAGCCTAAATTAATAATGCAGACAATTTTTATGCATACTACACTTCCTAACATGCTAATTTGATGTTGAGCAGCATTTACACACCTCCATGTTGGTCTTTGTTGGACAAGCTGTTCTCTTCGGTAAAAGAGATTTTCTTCGAAGTTGGTACGGACTATTTTGAGCGCCTTGACCGGATTCTTCTGCAACCATCTCGGCAGGATCTGCCTCATCTGTAAAAAATAAAAATTTAAATAACAAAAAAAAACAAAAAAACAACTTGTTTCCTAATAATATAACACACCTTTACATTTAACACCAACACTGAAAGGTCACACTGGATAAAAAAAAAGTTCCAAGCATATGTATAAAGTGGGAATTCATGCACATAAAAGCAAATCTCTAACTTGACAGTCATGTTTTTGGGAAAAACTGCTCATATCTTCAGTAGACAAAATAATATTTGCTAATTATATCATTATTTTTTAACAACATTTCTTGACTGAAGCCAGAGCGGCATTTAATTCACAAACCATTAGATTAAAATGTGACGATATTTCTCGTCAAGGAGAAAGGCCGTCTCGTGATATTGCCATGACGGATTGTGAGGGTGAAATTAGGATAGAATATGCCAACGCTACGTTTACATTACGCCTCAACTGTTGTTTTGCTTTTTATAGAAGTAAAAACCATTTCATTCAGTTTGATAACGGTCAGTTCAATTCCATCCAGCTCATCCAACACGAGCTGCAGAGTCGTACGTAGTGCAGCAGGAATCAGAGTTCACTGATCACGTGATGAGAGTAAGTGACGAGATGACTGACGAGACCATGGCGGAGGACTCGTTGCACAACAGAGCCTAAAAGCATCTGACAAAATGTCTTATTCATGCTCAGCACCGCCACTTCCTATTCACAGAGTATGTGCGATTGCGAAAGTGGAAGTAAAACATGAGCACGCATTCAAACCCCGCATTTTGAAAGCCAGTCAGTTGAGTTTGTGGCAGTGCTTGAGTATTGTTGTCTTTTACTGTATATGAAAATTCATACTCAGAAAGTGAACTGAAATGACATTCATTACAAGATGATTAGTTAAAACATTTCAAATGCACCTGCAGACTGTAAAAATCTTGTCTTGTTCTCATGAACTCAATCTTGCGTCACACCCCTACACCCCTATCTCCCCTACTGTATATATTGTGCAAAATTAGGATAATCCCAGATAATAAAGCATTGAAGATTCAGTGGGAAATCTATTTTTTTTCCTTCCACCAATAAATAGCCTCATTAATATACTTTTTGCACTTGAAAGTGTGCGAACTAGGGCTGGGTAAAAAAAAATAAAATAAATAAAATCGATATCTCGATTTTAATCGATTCTCATTTTTACGAAACGATATCGATTCTTAAATCCCAAGAATCGATTAGTCTAGTCTGTTTTTAGTTGATGAACGAGCAGAATCCAATCCAATAAATCGCAATAATCTCTGTGCTTTGATATGAAGCAAAGTCTCAGATTTCAAATGACGCCCATCTTATTATGAGATTCAAAAAATAAATACCGTTTTGGCGCTGTTTAATGTGACGTGACAGATCGCTGTAGCGCCTCAGATAAAGAGAATATGAACATCCTCTCCTCCGCTTTAATACCAGTTACAGCACGAAATAAACATGCATGAACATCTGAAGGTATGTTAAAATATACAGTACAACTTACTGAAATCCGTATCATGTCTCGTGTAATCGCTCAATCAGTGTTTCAACCTCGGAAAGACGTCAATAAAACAGCTTGTAATCAATGTCACGTAACGTCACATTTACCTCAGAAAAACACATTCAGTGACCATAAACTCAGTCAGCTAGAAAAATGTGCTCTAGAAAGAAGCATTCTGATAAATATAGCTATGCACCGTTACATATTCATTATAATTTTTTTATGTTCTTCAATATTTAATGCATGTTTGAATAAATCAGTTATGACAGCCGCGATTTAAATATTTATATTTCAAAAAAACGAATTGGAGTAGAAATATGATTATGTAATTCTAAACTTTATTAATAAAAAACATAATTGAGTGTAATTTAAGTATTTGTATATAAATAAGTTAATTTAACCCTCAATATTATTATAGTAGTACCAACTGACTCTCATGTGTAGTTTACAGCATTAGTTGAGAAATGTTTTCCTCTAGAAAATTTGCCATGTACTGTAGCTGAAATTCTACATCTAAAATAATTGATATCGAATCGAAAGCATGTGAATAGTAATCGAATCGAAACTTGAAAATTGTGTCAATACCCAGCCCTAGTGCGAACTGAGGTAAAACTTTCCAAACAATGGCAGGCACAATGATCACATACAGCCAGAAAAAANAAGAGGGAGAAAAAAAAAAAAAAATCAGCTGTGTTCTTTCTCTAGTATAAGACTGTCATTAGGAATAATGCACTCTACTAAATCGATTCCCAGAGTCTTGCCTCAATGCTCCAAAATGTATTTCTCTGCACTCAAACACATCTAAGACACCAATGGATAATCAATATTTGCATAACTCTCATGTTTCCCTGTAATCAGACATCCAAAGTGTCTTTAAAAGTGGCGATTGCAGCTCAAACAATAGTGACAATAATAATTTAAGGCAAATGAAAGATTAAGGACACTGCGGTCCTCGTCCTGACACACTTCCAGAGATAAATGCTCAGATCAGCAAAAGGTGGAACAACTTAGACTTCAGAGTTTAACAGTATATTGAAATCTCATTAAGGCACTGAACGACACACTTGTAAGGCAGTGCCAAAACAGTTGGGAAGGAAAGCCGCGGAGAGGCCGTGACCTCCTCCAAAAAAACACAAGGCTGATCTCCTCGCCAGCTGTAGCTAACGGAGCAGGTGACGCCGCACGCGGGTCAAAAGAGGCAGAGGTTGAATGGGCCACCATAACACCCGTCCGGGGTGAATTAGCCATGCGGCATCCCTTTGATGACACTCCTGAAACCCGAGACGGAGCCGCCCCGCTGCCGCAGCCCAAACACATACCGTATTTCCTCTCCAGACTCCAGCGGGTCGAACGGCACCTCTTCAAATAGAAACGTTAGATTCATTTCGGAGAATGCTGATAGAACATAAAAGCCAAGTTCATTCAGAAATAGGTAACAGTAGACATCACAGCGGTATTAGCCTAGTTACTAAAATAAATATGGTGATCTCAATATTTTTTAGTCTGACTCAAAGAAATGTGAAGACATACTTCACACAAACTGCATCTTACGCCACCTTCTTGGTTAGAAGAAAAAAATGCAACGAGGACCAAATTTTATGCTGATGGTCAAACATGTGTGACAAGGTGGACACTTTTGCAAACATGTCGTATACACTATTTACCAGCGTACAAAACATATGTTGTGCTTTTATAAACTATCTGTTCTATATACAGTGTGTAAACTTAGAATTAGAGCATCCCACATAATAAAAGCATCAAAGACTGGATGGGAAAAAGTAGACATACTATATTCAAAGTATGCATCCATCAGGGCTCTACACTTACATTTCTTTTCAGGATTTAAAAAGTTTAGGAGCACCGTTCTGATCAATGACAGAAATTAACCTTCCCATTACAGGGAGACATTTGACTCCTTAAATTGATTTCCAGGGTTTATATTTCTAAACTTTGTAAGATCATTTTATCTAACCGTATTAAATGTCATCTTTTATGTCAAATTCTAATATTTATATTTATAAACTAGTATGTGGCAGCATGTCACTGTCTTTGTCACTGAATCATTCAAAACGACTGATTCATTCAGGAACGAAGCAAGTGAATGGCTTTATGAATGAGTCATTGAATCATTGACTCGCCCGATTCGTTCAAAAAGGCAGATTCATTTATCAACAAGAAACAGCTGTGACTTTGATTGGAAATATATTTTTTTCATTGATGAAATGGAGCACAATCAGACAATAGAGTGTCTAAAATGTAAGTCACTTAATATTAACTTCTTGTTTATTAAACTGTGGTATAAAATCAACATCACATTTGCAATTGTGCTGATATTTAGGGAAAACAGCAGTCTTGCTCATGTGATATTGCTTAAAGGATTAGTTCACTTTCTAATTAAAATTTCCTGATAATTTACTCACCCCCATGTCATCCAAGATGTTCATGTCTTTCTTTCTTCAGTCGAAAAGAAATTAAGGTTTTTGATGAAAACATTCCAGGATTTTTCTCCATGTAGTGGACTCAATGGCCTCCAAACGGTTGAAGGTCAAAATTACAGTTTACAGCAATCCCAGACGAGAAATACGGGTCTTATCTAGAGAAACCATCACTCATTTTCTAAATTTTTATTTTATTTTATACATTTTAACCATAAATGCTCATCTTGAACTAGCTCTCTTCTTCTTCTCTATTTGAATTCCAGCAGTGTAGACACTGCTAAGTGTATTACTGCCTTCCACAGGTCAAAGTTTGAACTAAATTGTCATATACAATATGCTAGTGCAAGTATATAACAATTAGTTCAAACTTTGACCTGAGGAGGGCAGTAATACGCTTAGCTGTGTCTACACTGCCGGAATTCAAATAGAGAAGAGGAAGAAGAGAGCTAGTTCAAGATGAGCATTTATTGTTAAAACTTAAAAATAAATAAGTAAATTATATAAGAAAACGAGCGATGGTTTCTCTAGATAAGACTCTTAGGGTGCGTTCAAACTTGTAGTTCGGTTCGTTTGGTCCGGACCAAAGAAGAAAAAACATTTAGTCCTGGTCCGATTAGCGTTCAGATTGGCAATTTTATCACTGAACCAAAAGATACCGAACTTTAAGGCATAGGGATACATTCACAACGTGATTGGTCGGATTTTATGACGTATTGCCTATTCTGAGACGGAACTTACCGAACATCTAAAACAATGCTGTGTGCTGAGGTAAATGCACTAGTTGTGTGTGCGTAGCCTGCATGTGATGGTATTTTGGCCAGCTGGGAACTCGTGAAGAGCTTATAAAATGTGTAAAGTAGTTAAAACAGCGGCGGGAATCCATCCGTCACACACAAACGATCTGCTGCGTGGAGCGCCTGATGCCCGTCATGGGCAAACTCGCGACTATGACAAGAAAAACCGATGTGTGAGGATTCTGTCCTTTTTAGGGTCTCGACTTCCTGTTTTTGGTTCATTTACATGTCTTTGGTCCGTGTTGCGTTCATATATCATTCAAACCGCACCAGAGTTCGTTTGGAAGCGGACCGAGACCCATCTTTTCAGCGGTCTCGGTCCGCTTGTTTGGTGCGCACCAGGGTTCGGATGGCAGCGTTCACATATGTTCAAATGAACCGCACTAACCGAGCAATCGCACCAGGGTTCGTTTTAATCGAACCAAACATGACAAGTGTGAACGCACCCTTATTCCTCGTCTGGGATCATGTAGAGCTCTTTGAAGCTGCACTGAAACTGACATTTGGACCTTCAACCGTTTGGGCTCCAGTGAAGTCCACTATATGGAGAAAAATCCTAAAATGTTTTCCTCAAAAACCTTCATTTCTTTTCGACTGAAGAAAGAAAGACATGATCATCTTGGATGACATGGGGGTGAGTAAATTATCAGGAAATTTTAATTTAAAAGTGAACTAATCCTTTAACTATATCGTATATAATAAATACTGAAAAAAAAAAGAACTCAAACAGGGGCATTTTTGCACCCATATCTCAAATTATTAGGCTTGGGTATCGAGTAGAGTATCGATTGGAACCGGGACTAGCTTTGCGATTTTCCCGGAATCGTTCAAAAGTTTAAATTTCGATTCCTAGTTTCGATTCCTAGTTTCGATTCACAGTCCGCCGACTGGAAGAAGAAACCGCTGAACACCAACGAAGAAGCGTCCATCGGAAGTGTTGGCATAACCGAGCGAGTCGAACATGGATAGCGTGCGTCGGCGGTCCAAAGTGTGGCTTCACTTTTTTTAAACAGAACGAAATCTCGCCAAAATGCAACATTTGCGGCAAGATTGTTTCGTGCATAGGAGTGTGCACGTCGAACATGATAAAGCACCTCCGAGTTCATGACTTCGGTAAAGTTGGTTTTATATTCGCACATTCGGGCATCCGTATTCAATAGCTTTGTTAATCACACTACATTGGACATTCAGTGGACATTCACAAGTAAATATGCCATTAAAACAATACTTGCCTATTTTGATCGACTGTGAAAAATGTTGTAAGTTGACAATCGTTGGTTGTCAATATCATGTCGCTGCTTAAAATTCGCAAACATTAATTTATTGCACATTTATTGGAAAGTCTGAATTTATCAGAAGTCCGAATGTGCGAATATAAAACCAACTTTACCGAAGTGAGTTCATGGAGTAGAAATAAATGTGTGCACAGCAGGAGATACTATCTGTCCAGAACGCTCACGCATCCTGCCTGAGAAGGCAGATATGATCATTTTCCTAAACAAGAACTGTTTCTGATTTTATACTGTACCTGCTGCTAATCTGGACTGGGTTTTACAAGTTGTTTCTTATTGTTTATTTGCTATTCTGCACCAGGTTAGCCCATCAGTGGGAGCACGGTAACATGTTCAAGTACCTGCAGCATCATACACATGTGTAAATGTGTTTTCATGGTTTTCAAAAATAAAGCTCTCTTGAGGAAAGTGTACCCTGTGAAAATATATTCATAATTTATAATATTTATATTCAAGTTCATAGATTTGATATTTAAATTGTAGTTGAAAACAGCCCTGTGAGAAATTCATAGTAAAGTTCATAAAAAGTAAAAATTTCATAGAATTAAAATTGATGGAGAAGGTCAGACTATTTCCTTCAGAAAGACCGTTGGTTAGCTAGCTCATTTAAAATATCCTAAACTTTTTTTGACCCTGCCTCTTAAAAGAATCGGAATCGAGAATCGTTAGGAACCGGAATCGAAACAAGGAATCGGAATCGGAATCGTTCAAATTCAAACGATACCCAACCCTACAAATTATATTCATTTTCAAGCCCCGTTAATTTCCGATAATACGATATCTGATAATTAGATTTTCAAGATTATAAAATTTACAAGTCATTTATTTACAAATAATTGCAAAAGCATTTCATAAATACTTTTAATACAAAAAAAAAATTTCTATTCATCTCTTGGTATGCATTTATATTGCTTGATGCACATCTATATTTTTGGCATATCATATTTCCCATACAAAGCTATGGTTATCGCTTTGTTAATACTGCAATGTCGAGAGTGAATCCCGCATTTATATGTGAACGTCACTTCAGAAACTTTGCAGAGCATAAGTGGCCGTTGGTACTTTTGGCAGCACAAAAAAAAACAAAAAACTTTTATTAAGATTCTGAAATAAAAGTCCAAAAAGAATTTCTTTGGATATAGTGCAGAAGTCGTGCAGATGTTTTATCCAATTTTTCTATGAATTTTGTTGTTTTTGGAGTCTCACAGTTGTGGTCACCATCTACCTCCATCGTACGAGGAGAAAATGCAACATTAACATTCTACTAAACATCTCTTTCTGCGTTCCCCACAAGTCATACAGTTTTGGTTCAAGATGAGGCTGAGTAAATGCTGATTTTCGGGTGAACAAGTCCTTTAATTGTCCAAATCCTCAGGAGAAAAAGCTTCATAATTGATGGGATCTCTAAAGGGCACATCTGACAATACACTCACTTGCAACCGCAAAATATTGCAGTAATATTCTCAATGGTCATTGCTATGGTAACCCTCCCCATCTGATTGAGGTCACATACAGGACAGCATCTCTGCAGCTTCTCCATTTATTCTTCAATTCTAGCATTGACTTGTACAGCAGACAAAAACGAGGATCTTTTGACAGATTTCAGTCAAATGAAAATGCACAAAAACTGCAACAAGAGATTGCAAGATACTGATTGGAGCTGAATTGTTTCTATTCCATCAAAAGAGGACAAGAGACCTGAAACTTGATCTGTCGAATATACAGTTTAGCAGACATTACAAAAATACAGACTGCCACAAATGACTAATCCCCATCAAGTTATATTAGTCTCCAACCGACTTTAGCAAGAAAAACAGAGACAGTAAACAGTTTTAATTTTGATATGTCTTCAAACCCTGATAAAAACAACTTTGAACGAAGCAGACTTGAGTGTTTGATAGACTGCTGAAGCTTTTTGGACGGTCTTCAGGCTTCCTTCACGTCTTTAATCTCACAAAATGAGGTTTCCCCCCGAACTGAAAGTGAAACGAACTGCTGTTGTGAAGAAATCGAAAGCAAAACATTTAACAGAAATCACATCAAACGGATGATTAGACTAACAAGGGGTTTCAAACCCATATCATCACAATGTCATGCAGCAAATAAGTCTCTAGACCACATCATGTGCTCTAATATGACATATAAAAGAGCTTCCTCAAATCATGAAGACAACAGACAGCTCAGAAACCAAGAACAATCCAACACCCTACACCTCAACAACTCTGGAAAAACAGGAAAAATTATAGCAGAAGACTCGTGATTCAATTAAATTATGAATATCAGACACAAAAATGAGCCTTATCAAAAATGCAAACGTCAATCTGAGTAACAGTAATTGGTTGAGTTAACAATTTACCAGTGTATAACATGCATTTTCAAGAAAGAGCTTAATAAGGCCTACTGGATTTCTAGGGTCATTTTACAGTAAAATCAAATCTTTAACAGATTCAACTTAAATTTACATTTTAAAAAATGCATATTTCATTGCAGGGCTCCAGACTGCAACTTTTTTTCCTGTCGACTAAATTTTGTTAGAAGTCATACTGGTGCAACCACCACATTGCCCAACTGATAACCGCTGCCATTTCTGTTGCACAAACATCAAATGGCAAACGAAACCAAAGTGTAACGAATCCGCGTTACTCATTTGAGCTGCAAAGCGTTGACCGTTTTTCAGCTCGGACAATAATAAACACTGAAATGCAGCACGAGCACAGAATAGGCTCTTGCGCACCGATCTCGATCACGTGATACTGTTACTACAGAGCGCTGGGAGAGTATTCTCTGTATTAAACTACAGGTATCAGATCAAACAGCGCTGATGTGGAAACCAGGAGAAATATTGTGCCATGAATGAACAAGTTATATAAGGCTCTCCAGTGTACACAAAAAAATAACCAACAAATCACCATGGATTTAATGTTGTAACGCTTGCTGTAGGGGTGTAATGATATTCAAACCAAACCGAAAACTGCGATACAACACAAGTATCGCAATACTCTCATGGCGACCAAACGCGGCCTGCACCCTGCTGCCCCGCCCATTGAATCTACATGACGAATACAGCGTTGTAACCTAACCACCAATAATCGCAATAAGCTCTGCGTTTCTGTTACTTTCGATAAGAAACATCTTTCAAATTCTGTCCATTTTATCACGAAACTCAACCAATAAATGCCGTTTTGACGCTTATTTCAAATGGCAGCATGGAGCGCGAGCAGTGTTAATTTCGTTAACGAAAAATTTGTTGACGACCTTTTTTTCCATGACTAAGACGAGACGATGAGAGACGACACCAATGTCATTTAACGATAACGCGACTAAAACTACACGTGCAATATCGTTGACGAAAAAAGACGAGACTGAACAGTGGCTAAAAGACTTTACCAAAAATCACTCTTTTGAAATCACTTGTTTTTCTCGAATAAAGGAGACAAAACATTAGACTGTCTTTACGAGCGGTCACGCTTACGGTTGCCAGATTTCCCGAATTTAAACCCCCTTTCAGAGCTTTTCTGTTAAAAGAACACGTTTTACTTAATCTTTGCTATCTGGCAACCACGCACACGAGCCCTCTCTACACTGAGGAAGAAGCGCGGATGATCTGAAAACACAAGTAAGCTGGAGTTCAGGTTCAGCGCTCTTCATTTGAGATTTTCTACTTAAATTAAAGTGTCTATATTGCGCTGCTTGTTTGCTGACTAAATCTGGGACCAAAGTGCAGGCAGATATCCAGCAGTGGTTCTCAAACTGACGTAACGTTACGCGAAATGTGCCGTTCATTTTATTCTACTCCACCTTAAAATAACATGAAAACTGAACATGTATTTCTAGCAGGTAAAATGTCGTATATACACGACATTCAATCAGATTACCTCATCTGTCGTGGTCAAAACTGACTGCACCCACACAAGCCAGTATCGCTACATTAGTGCTGTTCTCGACAATATAACCTTTGTAAAAGTGGGGATTTAGTACTTACTAGCATGAAGGACAAATATAGACATAGACTGCATAGAGATTTAAGATTAAAACTCTCTTCGATACAAAAACATACCATTCTGCGAGTTACTGTTTTTAATGTTGATATTATACCAGCAAGAATATTGCCCGAATATATTATATAATATACCGAATATTGATTTTATACAACAGTTCAACAAACAAAAGGGTAATATTAAGTGATGTACATTTTAAACAGTATTGTCAGTATTTTATAACGAAAGCCACAGCAGAACTGCAGCACACAAGCTGTTTCGTGAACGAATCTGCGGCTTTGAACGAATCGGCAATGATTCAATGATCCATTCATAAATACCGCCGCTTGCTTTGATGCTGAAAGAATGAATGACTCGATGATTCACTCATTAAAACAGTGACTTACCGCCATCTACTGGCGGTTTTAATGTTATATTTAAAAGTATCACTTCGTTTTTATCATCATTGTATTTATTTAATTTTAATTTTTTTTTATTTAAGGCATTATTTATTTTACAAAGGTATTTATAAAGGTAAAAAATGCACTGGAAAAATCGATTTAAGGCGGCAAATATTGTCCCTTAATGGAAATGTGTAACTGCAGTCTAAGTGTTACCTTGATTCAAATTTTTCATAAGCTTAAATTAATTATGACGACAATTTTGTCTAAAGACTACATATAAAATAGCTATCAAAATTAATGTTGGTAACTGTAGTTTGACTAAAAGTAATGACTAAGACTTGACAAAAATGTGATGACTTTTTGTCGACTAAAACTAGACTAAAATATGAAAGACTAAAATGACTCAAATGTGACTAAGACTAAGGAGCATTTTCGTCTGAAGATAAAGACTAAGACTAAAGCAAAAATGGCTGCCAAAATTAACACTGAGCACGAGTCAATGCGATCATCTCTTCCTATTTAAAACTAGTTACAGAACAAACAAGAATGAACATCTGAAGGTATATTGAAAGATACAGTACAACTTACTGAAACATAATATCTAATGTAATTGCTCAATCAGTGTTTCAACGGCGGAAAAACATCAATAAATCAGCTTGTAAACACTGTCACGTAGCGTTTACCTCAGGCGAGTCCACAGCTTGTTAGGTTGTCAGAGAAATGAACTCTTTCGCTAAATATATGTACTGTATTAGCCTATATATTCATTATATTTTTCTTAACTTGTAAGTGATGTCTTGATTATTTAATGTAAGCTGTTTAAATAAATCGTCATGAAAATGACAGACACTGTGTGAATGATTATATTTCAACAACAAATTGGAGTAAAAACTATTTTATAATCAGATTTAAAAGTTAATGCCAAAAATGTGCAGTTTACATGAGGTAGTTTGCAAACAATTTGTTATTTGAGTGTTGATTATTATATCTAAAAAGTAGCAACTATATTTAGGCTAATAGTTTGAGCTCTGAACCTAAATTATTATTATAGTAATGTGCAAGTAATATATTATTGCAGTAATATAGCAAGTAAGGGCTCTCTATATAGTTTACAACATTAGCAGAGATCATTTTTTTATCCTTTATAAACTTTTAAATTCATTTAAAGACAGAGAAACAATTTGTTCAGTAAACTACTGTTTATTTATTTATTTTTTTAAAGCAATTTTGTTTAGTTTTCTCCCCCTGCTGTACTGAACCGTGACTTCAAAACCGAGCTAGGTACCAAATTGTCAGTTTTGTGTACCATTACACCCCTAGCTTACTGTAACCATGGTCACAGAAATAGTCGAATACTTTAAATTATTCATTCAGGGTTCATGCAAACATTTGAGAGTGAAATTAAAGCACTTCAAGGACTTTTTAAAGTGGTTCACACTTTTTCCAGCACTTCAAAGCTTTAATTTTAATGTTATTTTTAATGTGATTTGAAAAACTAAAAGGTTAAAAAGATGCTTTGTGGCAGACAAACTTTTTTTTAATTTTTTTTAAAGACTTGAAATTACCAATATAACCAGTAGATGGCAGCAGAGGAGCACTTATTAGCCATTTCCACTCCTTAAAGCTGCTGTAGGTAACTTTTGTAAAAATGTGTTTTTTACATATTTGTTAAACCTGTCATTATGTCCAGACAGTAGAATATGAGACAGATAATCTGTGAAAAAAAGCTCCTCTGGCTCCTCCCAGTGGTCCTATTGCCATTTGCAGAAATACACCGCTCCCGGTAAGAAACAACCAATCAGGGCCAGGAGGAGTGTCTTAGCAGTGTCAATCAAGCTCTTGTGCGCGCTGATCACACCCCTCTCATGCACGGCGCGTACAGGCGTTCAATTTCAAGATTACCGGTGTGCCGCAGCTTTGCTTATGGCGGACAAACAATCCAAACTGCCAATTCCAATTCGAGTGGCACCTGCTCATAAAATAAAGACGGATAAACGGAAAAAGACAGATGACGATGATAAAAAAGCCAAAAAGAATTAATTAGATAGAGCCCGAAATAAAACGAGGGTAAATATCGTAGCGGCTTTTCCGAGGCGGAGGGAGCAACGTGTCCTGAAAGGATTAAAAACCGATGCAGAGTTTCTGCACATTTCTGCTTGACAAGTAAGTATCCCTGCTTGATTTGTTTCATTTTTTAAGAACTACACAACTAAGATCATTTCAAAACAGGCCTGACAAATTATGTAAGGCATGGTTTCTTGTAGATTTCAGGGTGGTCCTTTGCATACTGTAACGTTAGTTACCGTTATATTATCTTACTAGCTATTTATTACTTATAGAAATAGTGCAACGTCATATAGTTACATTACATGTATTGCAAAATACGTAATGTTTTGAGGACCAAGTTTGTAGTCAAAGTATGGGCAGGCCATAGTCAATGTAAATCATATTGTTGATGTTTCGTCCGTACCAGTGAATGTGCCATAACTGTTTATCCGCCGTCATCGGTGGCCCTGCTTGCTTACTAGCCTGCGCGTTCACGGCAGGCTCCGTTGTGATGGGGGAGGAGCTGTGGAGGGAGGGCTGTAGCGCAGCAGAGAGAAAGGGGGAGTGACCTGTGAGTTGTGCTTGTTCAAATTTTCAGGCTAAGTCAACGTTTTCTAAAAACTCCCTACTGCAGCTTTAATATGTGGAAAAATAGTCTAAAGTCATAAAGTCTCATGAAAAACAAAAGCTTTTCTTCAAATTGAATTACACAGAAAGCAATTAAAGAACGCTCATTTTATAATCACTGAAGCTGTCGGTCAATTCAGTAGAATATTTAGACATTTCTCCATATAAAAATGTCGGTTTTTGCACAATACTGTTGTTAACAAAAGCTTTTAAATAATTTTAGATATCAGTTCAAACTCCGTGCTTTTCTGTCAAATTTCCAATGAACAAACAATATTATAAGTAACTGCACTTATTGACTGAAATATACCAACTTACTAAAATTGTTTTGTGACCATTAAAATACACTGACAATCACCTTAAAAACACAGGTGGTAAAGAGAAAGTCACATGATGAATCAAAATTCACAGGTGTTTCTTTCCTGAAGCTGAGGAAAATAAATACTAATATAAAAGGTGCACAAAACACCATCATGGTAACATACTTGACACAATAATACAATACACATCAGTTTATCAACATGAGATGCAACATAAAACCCTAATGAACGTAACTGATCAATGAAATTTCAATGAAAGTACCTCATGCATTCAATACTTTATACCAGTATTCAAAAGTCAGGCTCTATAAAACTGCATTTAAGCAAAAAGTAACAACCACCCAAAACCTACAACAACTTCACTTAGCACAGATTTACATCACATCCCCACATAATGCATTTCTAAATTTGCACTGTGGATTGCCAAGTTCAGTTTTCAGCTCTAAGTGCATTCAGACAATAAACATCCTGTTTAACTATCAGCTATTAGCAGCCTACAAACCCAACAGCGGCACTTGAAACTCAATACACTGAGATGAGCGTCGGGACAAAGGTCAGGATTGAGATACAAAGCGATTCACTCAAATTTAGCATCATCAATAACACATCTCGAATCTGTAGCTAACATACATGCAGTGTGGTTCAATAATAATAAACACGACAGACGCTTTAGGCTGTTTTCTAAAGCGATACTAATACTAATATTTCTAGTGAAACTGCTGATTAAAAGATCCCTCAGAGGTATCAAATGGTGAAAGTCACAGTCATGGTCATCCAAATGCCACATTTCAAATTACCACAAGATTGCCACCAAACACGACACGCTCTTTATCACACTAAGCACGTTGTGGGAGGATGCCATTAATAAAGCATTATAATCTGTAGTAAGTCTAGTTTACCTTCAGGTGAGTAGGATGCCATTCTGCACGGAGGATCATCCGTGAATGAGACACATCCTGCTAACGCAGCGCTGTTGCTCTGGATGCACCGGGGGCTCTCCAGGGCTACTAGTCCAGTAACCACTACAAACACGGTGTCCCATCAACTAGTTTAACACAACAGACAGCATGTCGTCTCCAAACAAAGATCATCCACACTCAGGCATTTAAAAAGTGTTTTCATTCTGTGAAATCGTTATTACTGAATAAAATCTTTTGATATTGACATCGAGCGGTGTCCTGCACACTTGCACAGCATCTAAAAATCATTTAAAACAACATTTTTGTCATTTGAAGACTTCAAATTAAATAAGAGACTACATAATAAGACATTTAGATTTCATCACATTTAAAGGGGACTACTTATATTACATCTTGTGAAAAGTGGCATAAGTCCCCAGAATGTGTCTGTGAAGTTTCAGCTCAAAATACCCCACAGATCATTTATTATAGCTTGTCAAATTTGCCCCTCTTTGGGTGTGAGCAAAAACACGCCGTTTTTGTGTGTGTCCCTTTAAATGCAAATTAGCTGCTGCTCCCGGCCCCCTTTCCAGAAGAGGGCGGAGCTTTAACAGCTCAACAACAACAAAGCTGGAGAATCTCACGCAGCCAAAATGACAAAAGTTTTCAGCCTTACATTGTTCAAACCGGAGTCGACACTGATGGAGAGACTTGGGAAGAAGTTACAACTTTTAGGACGTTTCTGAATGGTTAGTGGATAAATTTATGTAGTTGCTGTGGAGTTGATTCAACTCATCGACTATCATGTGCCGTCATGTTAATCTTTTGTGCAAAACCCATATGGACGCCCACTATACATAGCGTACCCATTTCCCAAACAGAGCCATACACACCAGGCGAACGTTAGGATTGCTATCAAATGCTGTGAATGGTCTAATATTTTTCCAAAATATCGCTCGAACAGAAACGCTCCTTTCGAGCTTGTCAGGGTCAATTTCAAGCTATCCTAAGTCTAAATAGTGTTCAGTGCTCGTCTGTGCAGTCAACGACAGAACAGTTAGCATGCTTTGCTCAAACTTTTGCCATGGTACGCCACTGGTACACCGTTGTCGCTTGTGAAAACAAAATGGCAGCGCCGTGGGTGGAAACATGCAGATTAAGGGGCGGTAATATTATAATAAGATCCCCTTCCTACGTCACAAGGGGAGAAAAATCTAAGCGGCTCATTTTTTCACATGCTTGCAGAGAAAGTCTTGCCAAAACAAAGTTACTGAGTTGTCCTTTTTTCACATTTTCTGGGTTGGTAGATGCACCGGGGACCCGATTATAGCACTTGAACATGGAAAAATTCAGATTTAAGCAAATTTTACCAAATGATCAGTGCTGAAAAGGCGCAAAAAAAATAATGCACAGGTCATGAGACTAGACGAAAACATAAAATCTCACAAAGCAAGTCAAATTTTGGCCAAATCAAAAGCCAATTTGATTTTAATAAAATAATTTGTTGCTTTTAGCTATTTGAGCCACATTTTGTCATTTAAATCCATTCATCCAAAACTAGAAGGAAAAAAAGAAAGTAACCAACTAAATCCCACTTAACCTACTGACTAAAAGAGCTTCTATCAAAGTCCATTTTCTTGAGAAAGTCTCACGCTGGGAGTACGCCTGACAGCATGTTAAGCTTCACCGAATAGCGTTTAAACAATCTGTAACATCTGAATCACAATACCAAATCGCCCCACCTTTCATTAATATTCCTTTCAGACTTCAGCCACTAATCTTCAAAGACATACATGACCCCCTATAGGACACACGTGAATAGATGGTGAACGGCATTTAGATGTTATCAGCTCAAGGTATTCGACTTAATGAAGCTTGTGAGCTTCACTGGTTCATTACAGCAGCAGTTCATCATTGTTATGAGTTTGTGTGGAAATTAAGGTTATTGACAAACATTTATTGTATTGGAACTATACATTTTATCAGTTCATGCATTCCCTAGGAATCGAACAACAGTAGAAACACAAAAGATTACAGAAGAAACATCTAACTAGTAGTCACCAAGCCCCTAGTGTCAACTTTAAGCCCCAATTTAAGCAAGAAATCATGAACGCCGGTTGCAAACCTCGCCGTCACTAAACACCACATATATCCTCTAAGTTATGGGTATTTTTCAGTCCAATTCTGGTCCATCCTGTTTTAAAGCTCTGCCGTTTGACCCAGTTTTCGTAAGAAAGATACATTCCAGCTTATTTCCAAACATTCCCTTGCAGTGCCCCAGTGGAGCCGACCAAATAAAAATGCATGCCAGACTCACCTTAACATGCCTTGTGAGAGTTCCTGTAGCATCATAGCTATTACTCACAAACCCCAAAGATGTGTTCGGGGCGAACTGCAGAACACCAATGCTATAAACACATCTGATCAAAAAAACATACATCCAAGACCTAGAGTATCACCATGACAGTAAATTCAGCTTTTCCAGGAAGTACTCTAGAAGGTGAAGCACCTGTTATGAGAAGACCTTCTGTTAATCATCTCAGTGTTTTGGATTATAGGGTAAGATATGGGAATTATGGGACATTAGGACTGAGCTACATTATATCATGCCACCTGTTGCCACATTTTATAGAACACTCTGCCAATGCGGAGGAAAAATGGGAAAACTAGGGCTGCAAAAATAATCAAAATAAAAGCAAAATTGCAATATGGTTTGTGATTATTAGGGCTGGGTATTGATTTTGATTCACAAGTGTGAGATTCATCAATTCCGATTAACTAAGTTTTTATAATAACAACTGAGATAATTCTGTTTCTAAACCAATTTTTTTTTTTTAAATATAAACATTTAAATGATGGCTATTTTCATGACTGATTTATTCAAACTTACATTACATAACATGTTAAGTAAAAATATAATGAATATGAAATATAGTGCATATATTTAGCAAAATGTTCCTCTCTAGCTAACTATGTATTTTAGTAAGTTGTACGATATCTTTCAAAATACCTTCTGATGTGCATTCACATTTATTTTGTGCTTTAACTAGTAGTAAAGCAGAAAAGATGATTGGTTTACGTGCTCTTCCCACTGCCACTTCTCTTGAACTGAGGCGCTACATCTGTCACGCCACATTAAAGAGCGCCAAAACGGTATTAATATTAATGTAACACTTTACAATAAGGTTCATTAGTTAACATGAACTAATAATGAACTGCACTTCTACAGCATTTACTAATACATTATTAAAATCAAGAGTTGTATTTGTTTACATTAGTTAATGCACTGTGAACTAACATTAACAATGAACAGCTGGATTTTTATTAACTAACGTTAACAAAGAATTGAATTGAAATAGAAATTAATCAAATTGCAAGCTTGTGAACTGAAATCGAATCGTGAAATGTGTGTCAATGCCCACCCCTAGAATTTTGCAAAAACTGACAAAATTTGAAAGATGAGACTTTGTTTCATATCAAAAGTAACAAAGCACAAAGCTTATTGCGATTTAATGAATGGGAGGCGCCACAAATATCTGTTTATTCTTCAACTGAAATCAAAGACTAAAAAAATTAATTCCTGGGATTTAATTGGGATTCTTGCGATATTGGTTTAAATCAAAATAAGAATCGATTAAAGAAATCAGTATTTTTAACCCAGTCATAGCGATTATCAAATGGCAAACGCTGCGATTCAATTAAATCTATGCGCTGATTGAGAAGCACTGCAATCAAAATAAGAGCTTGATGGTTTAACATTTAAAAATTAAGAAATTAAGCCATAAATATTAGTATTGTAATTGTACAGTAGTACTGTAAAAGAATATTCTATTACATTTTCTATTTTTTCCCAATAGCAATATTTAGTTTATTAATATTATTTAGTAATAATAATCATAATAAAATAACAATAATTCTTATTATTTTACAGTCATATTGATATATAATCACAAAATATTTGGCCAAATTGCAGCACCACAAACAAGCAGAGCAAACCTGGAGCTAGGGCTGTCGCGATAACCGCAATATCGTAATATTGACGAGCCAACCGCAGAGGACTGCAAAAACCGCAGCAACCGCGATATTTGCATGTTTTCTAATTTTTGAAAGATTATGTCCTTCTGGTTTTACACTTCATGCATGCATACTAAATATTAAATAAGTTAATAATGATAGCATAATGTGTACCATGGTGATCTGTACAGAGGCTCCATAGATTTGCACTAAACAAGCCTAAACAGACATTGAATGTGAGAGAGATTGACTGAGCGCGTGCGATTACCTGCATGTGTCCTTCAGGCCGAGACATATATTCGTGAAAAAAAGGTTGTCATGTACAAGGATAGCGAAATCTCTGCCTTAGCATCGACGCATTACTGGTCAGCTGAGCCTTATACAGTGGCGCTCAAAGTTAAAATGATTTCAACAGCTTGTTTCTTTACATCTCTCTTTGAATGAATCAGCGTTTTGAAGGTGTAGTTGAATGAACGATTTAAAGACTCAAAGACAGTCCCTTGCCGCCACAACAATGTAACTGCACCTGCTGACAGCCCGTCTAGAACGCGCAGATGAGTAGTTCTGCTTATACTCGTGAAATATCAGCAGAAAGCCTCTTGTTTAGTTAGATTCGAGGATCGGAACTAACTATTATACATATAACAATAGCCCTACGATCTTATTGTCAAGTTTATATTCTGTTATGTAGACCCTTATATTGACATTCTCTTCCGTTTACTTCACTTCCTATTTCAACGCTCTATTTAGTTTCGTTATTGAATATGACCTCGTTACACAGTATATATATATATATATATATATATATATANATGGCAGTAATACCGCATATCACGCTATTGAGCGTGATATGCTCTACTTCTTAGAGACAAGCTGCCTAAACTAGCTACATTTCAGGCATTTATGTATCACATCTAATTTGTGCATTAATGGCTGTTATGTTAAATAAAGTTTACTAATTACAACAAAGCAGGTAAGTATACTTTACATGTGCACGCCGTTGTCTCGTCTCCCCTCAGATGTGCTGTAATGTGCACGCAATTCTCAAAACACCCACAAGATGGCGGCGTTTATCGGTAAATCCGATATTACAAAACCGATATCCGATTATGATAAAATGCTTAAATATCGGGGAAAATATCGGTAAATCGATATATCGGTCGATCTCTAGAACTAGGGCAAATATTGATCAACATCTTGTATTGACAATGCAAGAGGTGAGCACTCTGTAAAGTCTCCTTCAGCACATCCCAAAAACTTTCAATGAATTTAAGGTCTGGACTCAGAGGTGCAAATCCATGTGTGAAAATGATTCTTCATGCTCTCTCCCACAATTTAAGCCTGATGAATCTTGACATTGTCATCCTGAAGGCTGGAATATGGCCATTATGTGTCTTCCTACATGGTTGTTTAAAGGGTTAGTTCACCCCAAAATGAAAATTATGTAATTTATTACTCACCCTCATGCCGTTCCACACCCGTAAGACCTTCATTAATCTTCGGAACACAAATTAAGATTTTTTTTTTTTAAATCCGATGGCTCAGTGAGGCCTGCATAGCCAGCAATGACATTTCCTCTCTCAAGATCCATTAATGTACTAAAAACATATTTAAATCAGTTCATATGAGTACAGTGGTTCAATATTAATATTATAAAGCCACGAGAATATTTTTGGTGCGCCAAAAAAACAAAACGACTCATAAAGTGATGGCCGATTTCAAAACACTGCTTCAGGAAGCTTCGGAGCGTTATGAATCAGCGTGTCGAATCAGCGGTTCGGAGCGCCAAATTCACATGATTTCAGCAGTTTGGCGGTTTGACACGCGATCCGAATCATGATCCGATACGCTGATTCATAACGCTCTGAAGCTTCCTGAAGCAGTGTTTTGAAATCGGCCATCACTATATAAGTCGTTATTTTGTTTTTTTGGCGCACTAAAAATATTCTCGTGGCTTTATAATATTAATATTGAACCACTGTACTCACATGAACTGATTTAAATATGTTTTTAGTACATTAATGGATCTTGAGAGAGGAAATGTCATTGCTGGCTATGCAAGCCTCACGGAGCCATCGGATTTCAACAAAAAAATCTTAATTTGTGTTCCGAAGATTAACGAAGGTCTTACGGGTGTGGAACGGCATGAGAGTGAGTAATAAATTACATAATTTTCATTTTTGGGTGAACTAACCCTTTAAGAAATGAAAAGCTACACACTCCATCAATTGGGGTCAGAAGAACTGTTGCCAAACATGGTAGTTACATAATAGACATACATTTTTATTGCAGTGATTATTTAAATGCAAACTGCGACCTGTTTTGGGCCGGGCAGCATATATTGTACATAAGAAATGACATTCTAATCTTAACAAAAATGTAGCTCAACTCAACAACAGCATGAAGAAGGCCATGTTTTCAATGCAACACCTGCCTCACAACCTTAATTACAGAACATTCCCATAAGCTGACAGCCATTCATTTACATACCCAGAGCTGCTCTATGTGCTGAAACCATCCTTCAATTTCAGTCTCGCTCTAGTCCCATGACAACACTCTAATTAGAAGTTAAGATGTGGTTAGTACAACCAGCTCTCGAGTTTGATTGCCTGAATCCCAAACAAGATGTCCTGCTGTTAGATTTGCATGGCAAATTACCAAACTATTACAGCTGTTGGACTGGGTGGCCAAAAGGAGTAGAGGTGCATCAGAGTTTGGACAACCTTTGAAAACATTTGGATGGTCAAGTTAATCTCTCATAACCATAATATAACCAATCAATGATTACATGCGACACAACACTGTTAATCAGAAGGGCTCATGACCCAACTATCAACCAAAACTGTTTACTAGTCATTACAACTCATCAACAAGCCAATCAACCCCCAACACCAATAAACAAGTCAATGAGGGCGTCAAGTTTACAATATCCAGCACAGCTGACTAATTAAACAAAGGGGAAAAAGTAAACAGGAAGCCTTTGCAAAAGTAATACCATGTTTTTGGATATTTACTATGAAACTACATGTGTAATGTGCTCATAGTTTACATACTTCAAAGTACACCATGACACTAGTCCAAACACAAATTACCATGGTAAATACCCAAAACTTTGATATAGACCTTACAAATTGAGTATTATAAATGGAACCATTATTGTGCTTTAATGGTATTATATGGTAATACTGTGGTACACTTAACAAATACCATGGTATTTACATGATACTCCAAGAATACTACGCTGCTACCATGGAAAATGTCCAAAAAATGTCTCTGTGACATTACTGTGGTAAAACAAGAGTATGTTTTACATCTAGTTTCTTGTACCATGGTACTAACAAGGTATTCTTGGATTATATTCTACATATTATTCCAGTACCACGGCATATATCAATGTACCATGGTATTATCACTTGACACACACCATCACTGTACCATGACACTGCCATAGTACGTCTTTGTAAAGGAAATTACCATGGTACAAGTCCAAACACTATGGTACATGGGTGTATATTACGGTACTAAAAGAAAACACATTCATGTACAACGGTATTTCAAAAAATACCATGGTATTACTATGGTGCTTCTGGTTCTATTAAGTGTATTCACTGCAAATGCCCTAATTAAAGAGTTTAAGTTATAATCTAATAAATAATGATTGTGATTAGTGACATTTACCATGTTTTTGGATATTTACTATGAAAGTACATTGGAGTATCATAGTTTACATACTTCAAAGTACACCATGACATTAGTCCAAACACAAATTACCATGGTAAATACCCCAAACTTTGATATAGACCTTACAAATTGAGTATTATAATGGAATCATTGTGCTTTAATGGTATTATATGGTAATACTGTGGTACACTTAACAAATACCATGGTATTTACATGATACTCCAAGAATACTACGCTGCTACCATGGAACATTTCCAAAAAATGTGTCTGTGACATTACCGTGGTCATACAAAAGTATGTTGTTTTACATCTAGTTTCTTGTACCATGGTATTCTTGGATTATATTCTACATATTATTCCAGTACCACGGCATATATCAATGTACCATGGTATTATCATTTGACACACACCATCACTGTACCATGACACTGCCATAGTACGTCTTTGTAAAGGAAATTACCATGGTACAAGTCCAAACACTATGGTACATGGGTGTATATTACAGTACTAAAAGAAAACATATTCATGTACAACGGTATTTCGAAAAATACCATGGTATTACTACAGTGCTTCTGGTTCTATTAAGTGTATTCACTGCAAATGCCCTAAATAAAGAGTTTAAGTTATAATCTAATAAATAATGATTGTGATTAATGACACTTACGCAGGTTTGTGCTGTAATTTGTTGTCTTAGCTGTTATGCTGCTAACAGCAGATGCTAACCATCACAGGGCTGTAAAACAACTGACCGCTGCCATTTCTCACAAATATATAATCGTCGGTGCCACTATTTAGACTAGTCAGATTTACAATCATCCTGAAATACACATTGTCAAAATGTACACGTTAAATGGGGGTTATAGTAGACAGGAGAGCAAATCAAGCCCCGTTGAACAAAGCGCGGCCTGCGGGGAGATCAGAAGCCTCGGTGTTTCCTGACGAATTAACATTAACACAANTATTATATGGTAATACTGTGGTACACTTAACAAATACCATGGTATTTACATGATACTCCAAGAATACTACGCTGCTACCATGGAACATTTCCAAAAAAATGTGTCTGTGACATTACTGTGGTAAAACAAGAGTATGTTGTTTTACATCTAGTTTCTTGCACCATGGTATTCATGGATTATATTCTATATATTATTCCAGTACCACGGCATATATCAATGTACCATGGTACTATCATTTGACACACACCATCACTGTACCATGATACTGCCATAGTACGTCTTTGTAAAGGAAATTACCATGGTACAAGTCCAAACACTATGGTCATGGGTGTATATTACGTACTAAAAGAAAACATATTCATGTACAATGGTATTTACATGGTACTTCGAAAAATACCATGGTATTACTACAGTGCTTCTGATTCTATTAAGTGTATTCACTGCAAATGCCCTAAATAAAGAGTTTAAGTTATAATCTAATAAATAATGATTGTGATTAATGACACTTACGCAGGTTTGTGCTGTAATTTGTTGTCTTAGCTGTTATGCTGCTAACAGCAGATGCTAACCATCACAGGGCTGTAAAACAACTGACCGCTGCCATTTCTCACAAATATATAATCGTCGGTGCCACTATTTAGACTAGTCAGATTTACAATCATCCTGAAATACACATTGTCAAAATGTACACGTTAAATGGGGGTTATAGTAGACAGGAGAGCAAATCAAGCCCCGTTGAACAAAGCGCGGCCTGCGGGGAGATCAGAAGCCTCGGTGTTTCCTGACGAATTAACATTAACACAAATAACCTCAAAATACAACATCACCACTCGAATGCTGCTGGAATCTACACAAGCCTTCTAAAAGAAGAGGGACTGGTGTGAATCAAGCCCAGGTTAGTGTTTGTTATAGATATATTCACCCCTTTCTGCGTTGTTTCTGTCCGGCGGTACCGGGCGCGGCCTCGACACTCGCCGGGGTCTGCGGTTAGTCGCTCTGACGGAGTTCATTTGACGGGTTTCTGGTTAAAACACACACCGCTGCAGCCCTTTCCTCTGTATCCTTACACTGTGCTGAGCTCGGGAAATGTAAATAAAAGCCTAAAGTGCATTGCACTGAGAATTTGCTTGGTCTGGGCTCCGGAGAAGAGGTTTTACTGTCCAGGCGCTCCGGTCCGAGAGCTCCGATTTCGATTTTCAGTGGCAGGAGGAGCCATTTACTTACACACACACACACACACACACACTTACACACACACTCACACACTCCCATATACAACCACATGGCGCTGCACACGACCAATCACAGTAGATTTCCTTCTTACAAAAAGTACCATGGTATTACCATAGTAAATGCCATGGTACATGAAAATGGTAAGCAGTACCATGGTGCCACCAATGTGCCATGACACTGAAGCCGGTGTACCATGGTATACAGAATAACAGCATGATAGGCCTAACATGTCCAAAATACCATGGTAATCCCATAAAAAATAGTACTATGTTTTGTAATTTGGCAGAAACGTGGTAAACTGATGGCAAAGGCATATTCTGATGCAATTTTATTATATATGATATATAATATTAAATATTGATATATACACTACCGTTCAAAAGTTTGGGGTCAGTAAGATTTTTTTAATGTTTTAAAAGAAGTTTCTTCTGCTCACCAAGCCTGCATTTATTTGATTAAAAATACAAACAAAAACAGTAATATTGTGAAATATTATTCCAATTTAAAACAGCTGTTTTCTGTCAATATACAGTAAAGTGTAATTTATTCCTGTGATTTTCAGCATCATTACTCCAGTCTTCAGTGTCACATGATCCTTCAGAAATCATTCTGATATGATGATTTGATGCTCAAGAAACATTTATGATTATTATCAATGTTGAAAACAGTTATTTACATTTTTATTTCGTGATGCTATGATGAATAGAAAGTTCAAAAGAACAGCATTTGTCTGAAATGTCTTTTGTAACATTAAACACGACCGTTCAAAAGTTTTGGGTCAGTAAGAATTTTTATTTTATTTTTGGGGGATAGAAATAAAATTAATCAATACTTTTATTCATCAAGGATGAGTTAAACTGATCAAAAGTTACAGTAAAGACAATTATAATGTTAGAAAATATTCTATTTTAAATAAATGCTGTTCTTTTGAACTTTCTATTCATCATAGCATCATGAAATAAAAATGTAAACAACTGTTTTCAACATTGATAATAATCATAAATGTTTCTTGAGCAGCAAATCATCATATCAGAATGATTTCTGAAGGATCATGTGACACTGAAGACTGGAGTAATGATGCTGAAAATCACAGGAATAAATTACACTTTACTGCATATTCACAGCTGTTTTAAATTGTAATAATATTTCACAATATTACTGTTTTTGTTTGTATTTTTAATCAAATAAATGCAGGCTTGGTGAGCAGACGAAACTTCTTTTAAAACATTAAAAAATCTTACTGACCCCAAACTTTTGAACGGTAGTGTATATAATTATATTATGTATATATAAAAACATTAGAAAGTTAGTTTGTTAGTCTAGTGAATGATGCAACGTCATCTTCATCCATATAGTTGTCTACAAAACTAGTTTCAGTAATTTAGTCTTTAGATTAATGGGTCAATAACGTGACGGGTAATTTTTTTTTGTCCAAAGGCTTTGATAATAATAATAAAAAACAAAGATATGACATCCAAAGTATGTACAACTAGATCTCTTTTATTGAATCCAAAAGGTTTTAATTATATTTTACTACATATAAAGGTATTTTAAAGTGTCAAAAGGTCATTTGGTTTAACCGTCCAACTGTTCATTTGTGATTAAAATATCTTAAAATGTAATAAATGTATATATTTTTTATTCTGGCATGATTTTATATCATCATATATCAGCATAGTGCAAAATTATATTAAAATTATGTGTAGAAGTCGTTGCTTTGTTATGAGAAAGAATGTCCGGAAAAATTAATTTAATTGATGTCATTCAGAGTAACCAATATAAAGGGACCATTTTGGATCAAGTCATGTGGTCAGTATCATGGGACAGGATGTGACATCATTCAGACACCTGCAAAGGACCACATGGTCATGAAGCAAAGTAACTAACTCTCTTTTAACTATTTGAAAAATTCATGTTTTCACTTGTTCATACGAAACATCAGGTCATTCGGTACAACCGCTATAAAACATGGAAAATGTTGTAATATTTTAAAAACTTGTACTAAATATAAAATATTTGATTGACCTTTTGATATCAGCCTGTTAGCATTGTTTGAAAATATCATAATTCGGTAAAACCGAAATTTTGGTTAAACCAAATGACTTTTTTTGATGAGAAATTTTGTAAAAATTTCAAAATCAGTGTTAAATGATTATAAAAACCACATAATCTCGTTGTTAACACTTAATAAAACTTCAAAATTAATTATATCTCGATTAAGTTTTTTCACACCTTATTCATCAATGACCCTAATACATTATTAAGATCTTTCATAAACTTTCATATTGTGCATAAACTAAAATTTTGCACAATCTATAAGAATCACCTTTTAACAATGAGCATAAGATGTTGATGTAGGCTGGAGGTTTTTACCATTTTTGACCAAAACAGTGGTCTGAGTATGAAGACAAGCATGTTTTTCTTTTAATTTAACAAGTTGCAGCTGGTTAGAAGGTCATTTTTATGACAAGACAAAGAAGAAGAGTGTAGTTCTCATTTTGGGTTGCATTTCCCAAAAGCATTGTAAGTAGATAGTAGAAAACATTTGGCACCAATAGTTTCAACCTCGGCTTACGACACAGATAGCAACATTGTGTCGGCCCAGATCCGGCCCAAACCTGATACGCGTGGAATGATGATCCGGCCCACATGCCGTGTGGAATGATTCACTCTGGCGCTCCGCTCTGGATTGCCAGATCTGGAGCACAAGCAGGCCAAAGCAATGCCACATGTCAGCCAAGAGCAAGAGCATTATATATAGAGTAATCTCAGCCTTCATAAGCATGTTAACAAGCAGAATCACTGAAGGAAAGAAGAGAACAGAAAAAGAGATGGGCAGAAACACAAGAGAATTAACACACATTTATTATATATCAATTCTCTTTCAACAATTGCAATAGTGTTTTACTAAAGGCACAGAAAGAGATTGAAGGGGAAACAAATCAGCTTAAATGTTTAATGAGTGTCAAAATAGTTTAGATGTTTTTATGTAAATTGATGATTTACATGTTAATAAAGCAGAAGATCACTGTAAGGCATCAGTGCTATGAAAAGGTGAACAGAAACTGTGCATTGAGACACATTTAGACATCAACACCCATCATATGACGAACCTCAACAATGGTGACTATCAACAGAATATTCAATATTTAGCTCTAAACATCATAAAACAAGCTACTAAAAAGTCACCAGAAAAACAACAGCAACAATACAAGCAAATAGTAAGAATTAATGGAAATAATAGGACAGTTCAGCTGCATCATTTATTAAAGGATTAGTACACTTTTAAATAAACTTTTCCTGATAATTTACTCACCCCCATGTCATCCAAGATGTTCATGTCTTTCTTTCGTCAGTTGAAAAGAAATTAAGGTTTTTGATGAAAACATTCCAGGATTTTTCTCCTTATAGTGGACTTCAATGGTCTCTCCAAACGGTTGAAGGTCAAAATTACAGTTTCAGTGCAGCTTCAAAGGGCTTTAAACGATACCAGACGAGGAATAAGAGTCTTATCTTGTGAAACCATCGGCCATTTTCGAAAAAAATGCAACCGTTTATGCTTTATAAACACAAAATATCGCCTTGAATGTACTTCCCGTTTCCGCATTCTTCAAAACGCTTACGCTGAATGTCCTACGCCTTCCCTATTCTGCTTACGGAAAAAAACTAAACTGGCGCCGCGTTCGTTCCGTGAGTAGAATAGGAAAGGCGTAGAACATTCAGCGTAAACGTTTTGAAGAATGCGAAAACGGGAAGTACATTCAAGGCGATATTTTGTGTTTATAAAGCATAAACAGTTGCATTTTTTTAGAAAATGACTGATTGTTTCACTAGATAAGACTCTTATTCCTCGTCTGGTATCGTTTAAAGCCCTTTGAAGCTGCACTGAAACTGTAATTTTGACCTTCAACCGTTTGGAGTCCATTGAAGTCCACTATAAGGAGAATAATCCTGGAATGTTTTCATCAAAAACCTTCATTTCTTTTCGACTGAAGAAAGAAAGACATGAACATCTTGGATGACAGGAAAAAGTTTATTTAAAAGTGGACTAATCCTTTAATACCACACAATGCATGCTAGGAGTTTTGTACTACGCTGGCACCCAGCATGCATTGCAGTATTAAGCTTTTTGTTGATTGTCACACATAATCTTGACATCTGAATGAAATGTGTTGTATAAACACACTGTTACAGCAGCCAGAGAAGACAAAGGTAAAAGGTCAAGAGCACAACTAAAGTGAACACTGATCACCATAATGGTAACTCCAAACTAAACTTTAAAAAAAAAAAACACTTCATTTCCCAGAATGCATTACCTTTGTTGATTTGCCATTCATTATATTTCACTTTCTGACACTCAGATTCACATTCTATAATAATCCTGAAAGCAACTGAAAAAGAAGAGTGCCTTAAAAACCTCAAAATTACTTGAAATTTGCTTTAAAAAAAAAAAAATTGTATGCTCCTTTTAATTTATTGTAGCTGTGTTTAACAATGATAATGCCCGTTTGTTATTTGAAAAGGTTTGTACGGTGTACATATTAGGTTTGCTAAAAGTATTTAAAAAAGATTCAACTTCCTGTGTGTTGTGGTCAATTCAATTCAAATTCACACCCATTAGAGGGAGCAAATTCTTCAGTTGTGAATTTAACACAACCCTTATGTGAGAAAGAAAATGGCAGATTGCTGATGGTAATTTCATTATTCATAAATGATTAAATATTAATGTTGCAGTCATTTGTGCCCCACTTACGCAGCAGGTGATGGTTACTTAGCAGTAATTTACAATTGCAAAATTAAACCATTTACTGTATGTTTTGAGAGAAAATAATAATGCAACAATCTTCATATTTAAAAAAAAACATGTTTGTTGATGTTTGAACTTGATCAACAACAAATTGACAGAACTAAATGTTTGGCCTTGGTGTCTTTACATTCAGAATGCAACATATTCAACACAGCTAAATAAATAAATATATATTTTAAAGTTCAATTTAATTGTGCGACAGTGATGCAAGTAACATTATAAACAAGATAAGATAATAATTGTGGTCTATTAATATATGGAATAACATTTTCAATGACAACTAACCTACAAAAAAAAAAATGTAAATAATCATAGAATTTATTAAAACAAAAATATTATAGATTGGATTAACTATTTCTGACCTTGTAAACTGGCTTGTTGTTCTAAAGTTTGGCCACTAGATGACCCTGCAGACCACTATATTACAACAGACCAACATGATCTAGTCTGAGTCAAATGAAGAACAGCTTTAATTTTTGCCCAAATATATGTGCTTTTGTTCTGTGTGGTTTCTTATTGGCACAAGTGAAAGGAGTTCAAGAGTTCAGTGATATTCTGGTTGCAGACTCCAATAGCCACTCTAAAAAAAAAAGCAATTGGGTTGTTTTAACCCAGCAGTTGGGTTAAATGTTTGACCCAACCTGCTGGGTAGTTTTGTTTAACTCAACTATTGTTTAAAAATTAATTTATTTTGCTTGATTAAAATGAACCCAAAATATGTTGGAAATTAACATTTATTAATATGTTTAATGCATTTATTAAGTTTTTATGAATAATAATTAAACAATAAACACATTTATTCAACTGATTGAATGCATTGGATAAAATTACCATTTTCTTTCTCACATAAGGGTTGTGCTAAATTCAGGAATTTGCTCCCTTTAATGGGTGTGAATTTGAATTGAATTGACCACAACACACAAGAAGTTGAATTGGAATTTGAATCTTTTTTATATATATACTTTTATCAAACCTTTTCAAAGACAGGAAGTGGAATATAATAAAGGGTTAGTTCACCCAAAAATGAAAATGTCATTTATTACACCTCTTGTCGTTCTACACCCGTAAGGCCTTCGTTAGTCTTCAGAACACAAATTAAGATATTTTTGTTGAAATCCGATGGCTCAGTGAGGCCTGCATTCAAAGCAATGACATTTCCTCTCTCAAGATCCATTAATGTACTAAAAACATATTTAAATCAGTTCATGTGAGTACAGTGGTTCAATATTAACATTATAAAGTGACGAGAATATTTTAGGTGCGCCAAAAAAACTAAATAATGACTTTTCAACAATATAGTGATGGGCCGATTTCAAAACACTGCTTCGGAGCTTTACAAATCGAATCAGTGACTCGGAGCGCCAAAGTCACGTGATTTCAGCCGTTTAGCTGTTTGATAGGAGATCCGAGTCACTGATTCGATTCGTAAAGCTCCGAAGCACTGTTTTGAAATCGGCCCATCACTATATTGTTGAAAAGTCATTATTTTGTTATTTTGGCGCACCACAAATATTCTCGTTGCTTTATAATATTAATATTGAACCACTGTACTCACATGAACTGATTTAAATATGTTTTTAGTACATTAATGGATCTTGAGAGAGGAAATGTCATTGCTCAGGCCTCACTGAGCCATCGGATTTCATCAAAAATATCTTAATTTGTGTTCTGAAGATGAATGAAGGTCTTACGGGTGTGGAACGACATGAGGTGTAATAAATGACATTATTTTCATTTTTGGGTGAACTAACCCTTTAAATGGCAATTCGAACAAAATCAACAAAGGTAATGCATGTGATGAAGTGTTTCATTTGAAGTCACCATTATGGTGATTAGTGTCTGCTTTAGGTTGAGCTCTTGACCTTTTATCAAGTTCCTTTAGATTTTTCTGAGTTTTTATCTCCAAGTGTTCCTCGAATATGGGGCAGAACCCAGCAAACTAAAATATGTTCTAAGAATGTTTTGCTAACGTTCCGATTATTACAGAATGTTCTCTGAACATCCAGTTTTTTAAATGTTTAAAAAAAAATAATAAAAATTCAGTTTAATCATTTTGCAGACATTACACAGTAAAATCCCCAGAGTTAAATCAACTCTGCTCAGAGTACATATGGACCCTTCTCTAAATAGTGTTAAAATAACACTAAAGCAGAGTTAAAGTTAATGAGATAATTAAGCAATTAATAAGGCTGTGACTGAAGTCAGTTGTAGTTCTTGTGTTTCTCTTTTCTTCAGTGATTATGCTTGTTAACAGCAGGTGTTCATCACTAATGCACAATTATCACTTAATTAATTGCTTAATTATCTCATTAACTTTAACTCTGCTTCAGTGTTACTTTAACACTATTTAGAGAGGGACCATATGTGCTCTGAGCAGAGTTGATTTAACTCTGGAGATTTTGCTGTGTATGGGAACATTTTTTGACTGTTCTCTGAACTTTCTGAAACAATTAACATTAAAATAACTTCAGGCTTCGGGCATCCCGAGTTTGAATCCCGGTGTTGTGCCGAATTTCGACCCCCTGCCAGATTATTACCCCCTAGTATTGGTAGGTTTAGGAGTAGGTGTGGGGGAGGGGTTAGCATTAGGGGTGTGGTTAAAATTAAGCAATCAGATAACGACTTCAACGAGGGGGGTAATAATTTGACAGGGGGTCAAAACACTGACTCGTGAACCTTTCCCGATCCCCTCTCTCTACTATTTTGCTTCCTATCAACTTACTGTCCTGTCGCAATAAAGGCAAAAATGCCAAAAATAAATATTGATAAGTTGACGAACGTGGAACTAAAACTTTATCACGATCAATGTATTTGTGCTAAAGTTGTCAATTGGAAAGCGTTCATAAATTTGCCGTAACGTTCTGAGAACATGCAAATGACTTCCTTCTAAACTCAGCTCTTGTGCACAGAATATATCAGCTGATCATAAACCGAAACCTTTGAGTAGATATTGAATATATTGCACAACCAACCAGTTAGTGCTTTATGCATAAACGTGTTCCTGCTGTCACAGAATATTGTTAATTCTTGCTGATAGCACCCGTGTGAGGGTGTGGCACACACAGAGTGGCTATCAGTGAACTCCAGCTGGTGCTGCCAGTGACAGGAAGCTGCTTGTGTTTGTGTGTGTGAGGCAGGATGTGGCATGTCGCTCGCATCAACTGTTGAACAAATGCACAGTTCCCTATGGTTGGCGCTAAAGGAACCGAAACTACTTGTTTTCAAGGCCAGGACTGAGACTGCTCACTTTTGCAAGACAATAATACACCTCCTGATCTACTGAGATTTCTTTGACTGAGGTTGGTGCCTCTCAGTTCCATTGAAAATGACTGCAAAAACTCTCTTTTAACTTTCAGCCATAGAACTTTTGAATGAATGTATTGCATCAGACTCTTTTATTGTGCATTCAGGTATTTTTTACTACATGACCTACATGCTTTTTTGCACCAGGCGAAACATGGTGCTTCTTAGTTCAAGATACATTTGATCAGGGTGTGCTCCTTGGGAATAAAACCCTTGAAATTGAGTTGAAAGTAGTAGCTAGTGTTTATTATTATTTATATATTACTATTAAAGTATTTATTGATATTTTGAAATAGGTTATATATATTTTTATTTTCATTTAAATATTTTAATGATGTGCTTTTATAATTTTTAGTAGTTTTTCTATTTAGCTTTAATATATTTTTATTTCAGTTTTAGTCATTTTTGTACTTTGAGATTTTTTTAAGTTTTATTTTTCATCTTATATTTTATTTTACTTTATTTCAGCTGTATTTTAATTAATGGAAATGTTTTTTTAATAGTTTTAGTTTTAGTTAACAATAGTGCCACTGTCTCGAAGGCTCATTTGAATGTCTAAATATCATATTTTTTGTGGTGTTTCACTTTCGCTAATTCTTAGGGATAATGATTTGAACAAAGACATAATCCTGAGCTTGAACTGTTGTTGTGCAACTCACAAAACATTTTTGATACACACGAAATACATTTACATTAATGCATTTAGCAGATGCTTTTATACCAAGCGACTTACAAAAGCGGAATAAAAGCAGTTTGTTAAAGAGCAAACATAATATATAATATACAATGCCAGGTTTATTAGAAAAATACTGAGAATAAAGGTTTGTTGTTGTTGTTTTTGTCCTAGTGCTTTTCTAATCCAGTGGTTCTCACGAAATTTGACCTAATTCCTAAAAAATTATATACATACAAATTAATTTTACATAAATGGTTGACACACATACAATTAGCCTACCATCCCACTAAACATACACATAAATTGTAAGAATATGACTGTATAAACAGTATAAAGTAAAGCTATTAAACATCAGTCCGAAACTTGTTTTTTGTTAAAACAATAACCTAAAGTTAGTATGTTAGTATGAGCCACCACTCATTTAAAAAAAAAAAGATATATATGTGAAAGTTAAGTGATGTTATGTGGTTACAGAAACAACAGTTTATGGTGAATACACAATATTAACATGAACTGTTAATGAAACATAATATGAACACTGAACCTGAATGCAAATCCTTCAATTACGTAAATTATTGGCACTTAAAGGTACAATATGTAATATTAACGCGGGTATGACGCAATTGACAGGCGACTCCTCACACGTCCCGGAGCCTTGGTTAAAATTGCAATTTTCTTATGATTTACAAATAGTTGGAAACATTTGGGATATTGCAAGTATTTTGCGCGCGCAATTGTCTGACAGGAAAGGAAAGATCGTTTTTCTGAGGTAAGATAGACTTTTTTTTTTATTTCGTAACAATTTACGACAATAACGTTCGAATAATGACACTTACATATAGCCTGACAACATCTCATCTGGCCGCAGATACTGAATCGGAACAATACGTTTTTCTCAGGCACTGCTGACAGAAGAGTCAACAGTTTTCACGCATCTCTTTCAAAATAAAAGTCCCCATTCAGAAACAAAAAAAACATGGGCTGCAAAAAAGTATGTTCTATATAGTATGAATGTAATCTACTACATTCGCCATGTTGCCCTTATCACGTGACCTACCAGTTGAGAAACACTGTTGTAAACCATAATTTTCTCCAAGGAGATGATGAAAAAAAACAGAAAATCATAGAGACCACTCAGAACAGCCTAGCAACTGCAGAGCAACATACTAACAAATACCCGAATCTATTATACAATATGCTTCCAGTGGTCAGAATGTATTTTTTCTTGGCCTTAATCGTCTTTTTCCCTCTAGCTCGCTGAGTGTGATCTAGGCCGCTGCCATGACAACCGTATCATGTAAAAATCACATGCCCTTGTGATGCTATCTGTCTGGCCATTGCTCTCAAACCAGTACCGACACAGTTATCGACTTCTTCCGGACAGCGTGTTTTTACTCGGCTTAATCTAATGTTTTTACCCCAAACCTGACTTTATGTAACCCTAAACGGCTCTTCTTTGTCCTTCCACCTTCACTGTCTTCTGAGAACATCTGAGACTTCACACATCTGGTGTATAAGTCGAGACTGATGCGGTTATTGATCCGCTCTGAGAGGTCGTTCCCCTCTTAAAAAAACAGAGATACAGTGACGGCAAAAAAGTATTTGGACGCTTTAACCCCTTAACTGTCACCGTCCCGCTAGCGCTCTTTTTTATTGCCTATCACATATTTTAGTAATCATCATAAAGTACGTATCATTTGAAAGCTTAAAGGATTAGTTCACCCAAAAATGAAAATAATGTCATTTATTACTCACCCTCATGCCGTTCCACATCCGTAAGACGCAAATTAAGATATTTTTGATGAAATCTGATGGCTCAGTGAGGCCTGCATAGCCAGCAATGACATTTCCTCTCTCAAGATCCATTAATGCACTAAAAACATATTTAAATCAGTTCATGTGAGTACAGTGGTTCAATATTAATATTATAAAGCGACAAGAATATTTTTGGTGCGGCAAAAAAACTAAATAACGACTTATTTAGTGATGGTCGATTTCAAAACACTGCGTCAGGAAGCTTCGGAGCGTTATGAATCAGCGTGTCGAATCATGATTCGGATCGTGTGTCAAACCGGCAAACTGCTGAAATCGTGACTTTGGCGCTCCGAACCGCTGATTCGACACGCTGATTCATCGGCCATCACTAAATAAGTCGTTATTTTGTTTTTTTGGTGCACCAAAAATATTCTCGTCGCTGGCTATGCAGGCCTCACGGAGCCATCAGATTTCATTAAAAATATCTTAATTTGTGTTTCCGAAGACTAACGAAGGTCTTACGGGTGTGGAACGACATGAGGGTGAGTAATAAATGACATTATTTTCATTTTTGGGTGAACTAAACCTTTAAAATTCAGAATTCAGCCTGTGAGAAATTGGACATGGCCTTACCATGGAAATAGTACTTTAAATCCTTTTAGCCGGCTCCTCCCCCTTAGTGGGCGGTGTCACGTTTCATATTACAAAATTTATTTTAAATAGTTTATAATCAAAACTTTTTCTAATCTTGACAAAACGCATATCGTCGGAAAGGTCTGAGACTCAAGGTTCCATGTTTGGCGACTGTTTTGTGATTAAAGTGATAATGTGACAGGAATTTATTAATTTGTTACAGGAGAACGCATCAAACATCAACCCAGTCTCATTAGAAAAACGTACCGGTACGAAAATATGTACCAATACGTATATATCACTGCAGTTTCGATGTGAAACGTCCACTGAGTGGCGCTAAAAGCGTGTTATTTTTTTTTGCCGGAACAGATAAACGTGAATATGGTACGTTTTTATGACGTTGGTTTTTATACGAATCACCGCAGTTCTGATTTGAAATTTGCACTCCATTGCGTTTTAAAATAACGTACCACCAACTCTACACCTAAACCTACCCGATAGTGTTAACAAAAGCAAATGTGACATAAAAAGCATCCGTAATCGTGCCGTTTTAGCTTGTTTATCTCTCTTTGAGCTCTTTTACCATCACTCGCCTTTTACGGGATTCGTACCCAAGACTTCCTCGTCTTAAATACAACTCCGTATCAGCTGAGCTACCGAGCAAGCTTGGTATGTCAGAAAAGCGAAACATATGGAGATGGTTAAGCTATGCAAAGTCCAAAATATATTCGTTTACAAATCGTGCACTTTGGTAAAAAAGCGCTTTGAAGTCATATCATAATATTTTGCAAGGAGACGTGAAAACAAGTTTATTTTAATCCATTATCTGACCCCGTAATCGTAACTGTGTATGAAAACGATTAAAAGCACTTGCCGTTTTACTGCCTCTAGTGTTCATTTCTGGAAACTGCAGTGATATGTACGCATTGGTACGTATTTTGGCGACTCGCGAAAAAGTTCCCACAGGTACGTCTTTCCTATGAGACCAGGTTGCAAATGGAATATGGATGACACCCGGTGGCTATATTTGGTATAGCGCCTAAATGAAATCTCGTGGGAACTTTAATTTTTGTGATATAAACTTCAAATTTGGAACACAACTTGGTTAGACTTATGGCTTTGATTTTAAAGCAATTTTAGAGTAAAAATTATTATTTTTAGTATTAAAATATTTCATACAGTACATTTAAATTTACTTTAAAGTCTTTAAAAAATTACAGTCTTCTTTTAAAATTACAGTAAAAATTGTGAAATATTTTTACAATTTAAAATATCTGTTTTCTTTGTGAATATGTAGTAAAATGTAATTTATATCCTGTGATCAAAGCTGAATTTTCAGCATCATTACTCCAGTCTTCAGTGTCACATGATCCTTCAGAAATCATTCTAATATGCTGATTTATTATTATCAATGTTGAAAACAGTTTTTGTGGAAATTGTGATAGTTTTTCAAGATTATATGCATCCTTGCTGAATAAAAGCATTAACTTCTTTCAAAAGAATCTTGCTCATTCAAAACTAATTATTTATTTATTTATTCCAATGACATTCAGAGTAGTTCAGTACAATTAGCATTCCATATGCTGTAAAAAAGCTTTTAAAACATACATGAAGAAGGTGTTTCAGCATGTGGATTTCACTGGGAATGGGATATTTATAGCTGAAGTTGTATTCGTAATGTTCAGGCATTAGATGAGCATCAGTCGCTTCACTAAGTGGCGGTGACACAGACACAAAGGTGCTTTTCAGTCACAGGGAAGCCATTTTGTTTAATGAAGATGGACTAGTGTGATGTGTTTTTAGTTTGACAGACGTCTCAAGACTGATATTTACTAATTTGATTGTATTTCAGAAATCAATCAGTAATGTGTGCGCAGCTGCTCACAGACGTGTTCAGACTTGTCTGATTGTCGGATCCAAATGACGTATTGACTGACAAGTGACTATAATGAGCACAGAGGTGATATACTGAACTCAGTGACATTTGTCGCTCATTTTTGAGTTTAGGACTGACTGTCCACATTGTTATTTTGCTTGTGATGAAATCTGATCCGTTTGTTCAGTATGGCCAACATCTACATCAGTTGCCATAGTAATGAGTTCAGCGTCAGCACGACGCCAAGAGACTTTCTCATACAACATCTGAGAGGAGCTGTTAGTGAGGATAGAAATCAGGACATTTTGCCTCTGCTCACGTCTGAATTCATTAGACAACATCATTTTATTATTTTTATATAAATAAATTATATATATATATATATAAAATAAAAAATATGCAAATAATAAAAGCAAATTAAATAATAAAAATAAGATTTAAAATTTAATTTAATTTAATTTAAATTTAAAATATATTTTTTATTTTTTTTAAATAATTTTTCTTTCATAATC
>RJVU01071502.1:7831500-7859753 GCA_003731715.1 Anabarilius grahami
GTTACTTTCTCGAAAACGACAAATAATATTACCCAGAATGCACTGTAATATACAGAAGTAACATACTGTAAAAAAAACAATGCATTCTGAGTAATATTTGTCATTTTCGAGAAAGTGTCCTATAGGTTACGTTCTCGAAAACGACAAATAATATTACCCAGAATGCATTGTAATATACAGAAGTAATATACTGTAAAAACAATGCATTCTGGGTAATATTTGTCATTTTCGAGAAAGCGTCCTCTAGGTTACGTTCTCGAAAACGACAAATAATATTACCCAGAATGCATTGTAATATACAGAAGTAATATACTGTAAAAACAATGCATTCTGGGTAATATTTGTCATTTATGAGAAAGCGTCCTATAGGTTACGTTCTCGAAAACGACAAATATGCATTGTTACTGTATATTACTGTTTCAATGGAAAACGGTATTTTACTGTGTAAATTTATATATTTGTATAATAGAATTTTCTAGCTATGCTCAGCTCTAAAATATTTTACTTGTTAAAAACATCTTGCAAGTACAGTCTCTATAAAATAATTTTAGTTTTGTACAATTCTGGTACAGCGTTGGGTCATCATTTGATGTCAATGTTAAAATCTGGTACTGAAGAATCCACTGATCTAGAGAACAAACTTCATTGATAATTGTGGTTCACTGATACACACTTATTTACCACAAATAACCACCACATCCCACACTCAGATTATACACATGAGCGGTAAGAGATCTCACAGTTTACCTTCACACCTCCCCATCACACACTGTGTCATACTGCAGCCCACACACATGCCAACGCTCCAGCCAGGGTGCATGCTGGGAGTCAGAGGCTGTTACTGAAGGATTCTGCTTCTCTGTTTGAGGAAATGACAAATAAGGAAGTCTCAGATGATGACAAGGACAAACTTTACCTAAAATATACAAAATTACTTTTATACAGAAATTTAAAACATCCATTATAGAAGAGGAGTTTTCAAATTATTGTATGTGAAAATGCTTTTATAACAGATAATCATATATTTGCTTTAATATATGGAATAAATCGATGCAACTTTCAAGAAAAAATAGACCATGGCCGTGAACAGCAACAGAATGCGTTATCTCATGGATATCAACTAAAAACAGACTAGGAAAAGTCAGATGGTGGCAGACTTTGAGTAAGTTAGTCAGTAGCGAAGACTTTTATTTTGAAAGGACCGATCTGTTGTGAACACTAGCGATGTCAGGCACGAGAAAACAAAAGGACAATATATTGCAGCGGACATTCAAACGGATTTAAAAAATAGGACTGACCTGAAGGAAAATGTTATAGATGTAGGAAATAGCTTTAGTGAACCGTATGAATTAATACAAACATATGTTTATGTTGCTAAGGGTGTTGTGCAGTGATACATAAACCGTTGGGTGAATAATTATCGTGAATAAAACACAGCAGAATCAAGGACTGGAATTAACCGTTTTATAATGTAATACATTTATTTATAGACCATATGCGAGAAACGTGCGAGCCGCCATCTTAATGGAGGGTATGCATAGACGTCACTTTCCCGCCGGAACGCGCTCCCTCAGCTGGACTGAGTGGCAAAAGAGCTGCTGCATGACTGGATTTAATAGGGGAAACTGCGAAAACGCGAGTAAAACAAACGATTAAACTAAAGGTTGGGCTCGAAAGTGTTTCTTATGACATGTCAAATAAACCTAATACATGGATATTGACATGCAGCCAGGAGTCGTGTTTCCTGACATTTATATGTGCCTGATTTCGACGCCGGGGAAACACATAAAGCAAATCTGCTTGTGAACGCTTTATATAACTACAATATAGGTAGGTTTAAATCAATGTTATATATTTAGTCATATCGTCCAGCCCTAAAACTTGTATAGTTTTTGTCAGTGTTTATTTAAAAACACCAAATTATGCAGAATATGAGATGGTAAATATTTAATTGATGAGTTGTCAACACAATATATAACAATACAATATATACGGTATGATTTTACCCCAAAATCCAACATTTTGACACAAAATGATAACTGCAAAACATGTTTCTCTGCTGGAGTCCTGCTGTTTCTGTGAATTGCAGTGAATTTGCTTCTTTTTTCTGTAGCTTTCGGCAGTTTTTAAATATATACCACAGATTTTGTGTCAAAGCTATTTGTACAGTCAATCACAAAGCTCTTTCCCGGTTTGGATGTGTTTTGTGTGTCTTTTGCGGCATTCACGCTGATGCTGCCGCTCAGTCTTTTGCCACTCAGTGGGCGTAACCGCAGTCATAACGGTCGACGGTGACGTCACGTGCATACCCTCTATTGTCTTTGAACTTCCGTTTTTGCGGTAGCTCTGTACATTTCTATGGCATCGCTGTCAAAGAATAATTAGCTGGTGAAGTGGATTTACTTGATGTAGGGTTAACAAAAGTTATCATGAGCATTGTAATGTTTAAAGCAGATGTCTTAACAAATGTCAGCAGACAGGGAAGTTTTTAAAACGAGCGGTTCATTCATAAATACGTAAGATCGCTATGGAAATACAAACCGGAACGAGCGCAACGCTGAAAAGAAATGGGGCTACATAAGGTCTTAATGGTAAAAGAAATTAGTTATGACTTATTAACACACATTAAATACATTAGTCACACACACAATGTAGTCTGACATAATATTTTTATGCAATTATATTTTTTGCTATTATAAGTATTACTCATGTACTGTAATAATATACATTTCTCATTAAATAATAATATACATATATATATATATATATATAATACCTCTATCAGACTTTTAATGAGTTACGGCTCATAAACGACAGATAAGATATACAATAGTAGATACACTTTTATACGGAAGAGGATTAGGGCCAAGCAATAATAAAAAATAAAAAATAAAAAAACATCTCGAGATTAAAATCATTATAATGCGAGATTAAACTCGCTTTTAATTTTTTGATTTAAAAANTCTTTCAATAACAAAGAAATACTATGCTATACCAACAATTTATTTCAACTTTTTTCTTGAAATTAATTAGTTTTTTCTCAAAACGTAATGACTTTATTCTCAAAATTTAATAAGTATATTCTCAACATTGAATTTTGACTTTTTTTAAGTCAAAAAATTAAAAGCGAGTTTAATCTCGCATTATAATGATTTTAATCTCGAGATGTTTTTTTATTTTTTATTATTGCTTGGCCCTAATCCTCTTCCGTATAAAAGTGTATCTACTATTGTATATCTTATCTGTCGTTTATGAGCCGTAACTCATTAAAAGTCTGATAGAGGTATTATATATATATATATATATATGTATATTATTATTTAATGAGAAATGTATATTATTACAGTACATGAGTAATACTTATAATAGCAAAAAATATAATTGCATAAAAATATTATGTCAGACTACATTGTGTGTGTGACTAATGTATTTAATGTGTGTTAATAAGTCATAACTAATTTCTGACTTTATTAAATTATTCTCAAAATTTAATAAAGTCATTACGTTTTGAGAAAAAACTAATTAATTTCAAGAAAAAAGTTGAAATAAATTGTTGGTATAGCATAGTATTTCTTTGTTATTGAAAGAAAGCCTAAAGCTTGACTCGTGATCCAACTCTGTCATGTCTTCTATCATGCCATGAACACGACACTGATCGAAATCGTGTTTATTCTCAACATTCTATTTAGACTTTTTTCTCGAAATTGAGTTTTTTCTTGAAACACAATGACTTTATTGACAAAATTTAAAGAGTTTATTCTCAACATTCTATTTAGACTTTTTTCTCAAAATTTAACAAGTTTTTTCTCAAAACACGAGTTTTTTCTCGAAGTTTAATGATTTTATTCTCAACATTTTATTTGGACCTTTTTCACGAAATGTAACAATTTTTTTCTCAAAACACGACTCTATTCTCGAAATGTAATGATTTTATTCTCAACATTTTATTTTGACCTTTTTCCCGAAATTTAACAAGTTTTTTCTCAAAACACGACTTTATTCTCGAAATTTAATGATTTTATTCTCAACATTTTATTTTGACTTTTTTCTCGAAATTTAACAAGTTTTTTCTCAAAACACGACTTTATTCTCGAAATTTAATGATTTTATTCTCAACATTTTATTTTGACCTTTTTCTTGAAATTTAACAAGTTTTTTCTCAANTTTATTTAGACTTTTTTCTCGAAATTTAACAAGTTTTTTCTCAAAACACGACTTTATTCTCGAAATTTAATGATTTTATTCTTAACATTTTATTTTGACCTTTTTCTCGAAATGTAACAAGTTTTTTCTCAAAACACGACTATTCTCGAAATTTAATGATTTTATTCTCAACATTTTATTTTGACCTTTTTCTCGAAATGTAACAAGTTTTTTCTCAAAACACGACTTTATTCTCGAAATTTAATGATTTTATTCTCAACATTTTATTTGGACCTTTTTCTCGAAATTTAACAAGTTTTTTCTTGAAACGCAACGACTATTCTCAATTTTATGAGTTTATTCTCAACATGTTTTTAGACTTTTTTTCTCAAAATTTAATGAGTTTAATCTCACATTATGATAATTTTAATCTCAAAATGGTTTTATTTTTTATTATTGCTTGGCCTTAATCCTCTTTCATACTTTTAGTTGTGCTCAGCTGTAAAATATTTCATCAGCTAAAAATAGCCTTTTGTAAGTCTAGTCTCTATTAAAACCTTTTATCTAGTCATCACAAAAAAAAATTGAACAAAACAATATTTATGGAACAGTCATAGAAATTCCGAGTGTGAAAATCCTAATAAAAGAGGTGTAATTGTCTGTATGAATTGCATTTTAAATGTTTCCTGTTAAATAAATGAATAGGTCTGGACACAACGAGCATAGCGTCATGGCCCATTTACCTCCATTTATAATGAATCAACAAGTCCGTCTGCTAAGTGCTAAGAGACCAGCACTACAGTGCCGAACGTCCCGCCACCTCTGGCCTGTCCCGTCACAGAACCCCGCCCCTCAAGCAAGCATCAGAGAAAGGGCAGATGGCTCATTACCATAAATAGGACAGCGAAAGCAAGTGAGGCCGCACGGACCCGCCATAAGGACATCGCACCCCCTTAAAAAAAAAAAGAAAACATGTAAAAGAAGCGACGGTTGCTAGGAGAAACAGAAAACAGCCCTCCCTCCATTCAGCATTAGTGTTAGCAGCCCCTCGCTGCTGATCTCAGGGCCGTGCCCGGCGCTGTTGCTCGGGGACAGATGGCCGATGGGCCCCGTCGGCCCCGCAGCTGGGTACGGTTTGATCCAACACTGTAGGAGCTGGCAGCAGGTTCTCGCACCTTCTCCTGCCCAGCCCGAGCCTCACCGTACACTAAGAATAGATCACTGCGACACTTTGTCCTTTAACCGTAACCGTGATCCACAGTTGCACCGAGAGTAAAAGGTTTTTGCTCACAAACAAACAAATCTAATTGTTTGAAATGGAAGAGTTTATTGAAACTTTAGACATATACATATATATATATATATATGTGTGTGTGTGTGTTTCATGTTTTGCATCATTTTTGATACATCAGGCTTTTATGGCTCATATAATATGATAAAATATTGAGAATATGGAGCTCACACTCTCAAAAACACACACACACACAAAAATGCAGTTTGGTGCAGATGCTGATTGTAATGTAACCCTAATGTTCAAAATAATTAATTGGTTTGAGTAGGACAAACTTAAACTAAACAAATTAGTTCAGTCAAATCAACTTTTATGAGCATTTAACACTTTCTTTTTCTTTCAAGTTCACAGAACTGATATATTTTAAGTAAACTTAACTGTTTCACTGTTTTGAGTTTTATGAACTTATTTATTTTAATTTAGACAAACTTAAGTTGAACTGAAATTGGGCTGGGATTTCTATTTCTCAGCTTGCTTTGCCCATGGCACTCGAAAGGGAGAGTAAATGCTAAAATTAAGTGTTATTTAAAGTTTTTTTTGTGCAGGATTAATATTAAGTGGGATTAATGTTTTGTTATGCTAATTTAGAAGAGTTTCTGTTAATGTGGGGTTTTGGAGAGTTAAAGGGTTAGTTCACCCAAAAATGAAAATAATGTCATTAATTACTCACCCTCATGTCGTTCCACACCCGTAAGACCTTCATTCATCTTCAGAACACAAATTAAGATATTTTTGTTGAAATCCGATGAAGGTCTGCATAGGGAGCAATGACATTTCCTCTCTCAAGATCCATTAATGCACTAAAAACATATTTAAATCAGTTCATGTGAGTACAGTGGTTCAATATTAATATTATAAAGCGACGAGAATATTTTTGGTGTGCCAAAAAAAACAAAATAACGAATTATTTAGTGATGGCTGATTTCAAAACACACCTTCAGGAAGCTTCGGAGCATAATGAATAAGCGTATCGAATCATGATTCAGATCGTGTGTCAAACTACTGAAATCACCTGACTTTGGCGCTCCGAACCGCTGATTCGACACAAAAGATTCATAACGCTCCGAAGCTTCCTGAAGCAGTGTTTTGAAATCGGCCATCACTATATAAGTCATTATTTTGTTTTTTTGGTGCACCAAAAATATTCTCGTTGCTTTATAATATTAATATTGAACCACTGTACTCACATGAACTGATTTAAATTTTAGTACATTAAAGGATTAGTCCACTTTTAAATAAACTTTTCCTGATAATTTACTCACCCCCATGTCATCCAAGATGTTCATGTCTTTCTTTCGTCGGTCGAAAAGAAATTAAGGTTTTTGATGAAAACATTCCAGGATTATTCTCCTTATAGTGGACTTCACTGGCCTCCAGACGGTTGAAGGTCAAAATTACAGTTTCAGTGCAGCTTTAAACGATACCAGACGAGGAATAAGGGTCTTATCTAGCGAAACGATCGGTCATTTTCTAAAAAAATACAACCGTTTATGCTTTATAAACACAAAATGTCGCCTTGAACATACTTCCCGTTTCCGCATTCTTCAAAACGCTTACGCTGAATGTCCTACGCCTTCCCTATTCTACTCACATAAAAAACGAAGCTGGCGCCGCATTCGTTCCGTTTAAAGCTCTTTGAAGCTGCACTGAAACTGTAATTTTGACCTTCAACCGTTTGGAGGCCAGTGAAGTCCACTATATGGAGAAAAATCCTGGAATGTTTTAATCAAAAACCTTAATTTCTTTTCCACTGACGAAAGAAAGACATGAACATCTTGGATGACATGGGGGTGAGTGAATTATCAGGAAAAGTTTATTTAAAAGTGGACTAATCCTTTAATGGATCTTAAAAGAGGAAATGTCATTGCTGTCAATGCAGGCCTCACTGAGCCATCGGATTTCAACAAAAATATCTTAATTTGCGTTCCGAAGATGAATGAAGGTCTTACGGGTGTGGAACGGCATGAGGGTGAGTAATAAATGACATTATTTTCATTTTTGGGTGAACTAACCCTTTAATCTCTGGGTATACTTCCTTTTTTTACTCATACGCTAGTGTACGGCGCACAGTTAAACGCACTGCCGAGCAATGTATACTTAATTTCACTTGTACGCATACACAGGCGTTTGACGCATGCGCAGTTTTGAGAAATCTCTCGCCACGAGTTACAACCCATGTAAACATCTTTGTATTCTTTCATACTAGTCAAGTCAAGTCACCTTTATTTATATAGCGCTTTTTACAATGCAGATTGTGTCAAAGCAGCTTTACATTGATAACTGGTACATAATTTTGGCTGCACAGCAGCTCTTAAAGAATAGTGTCAATGCAGGCAGATCAGAAGCACTGTTGATTAAATGTCAAGAATACTGTTGAATATCAAATGTCAAGTCAAATGTCAAGTGTCCCCAACTAAGCAAGCCAAAGGCGACAGCGGCAAGGAACCCAAACTCCATCAGGTGACATCAGGTGGCAAATAAGTGGCAAATAGGTGTTAAAATGGAGAAAAAAAAAACCTTGGGAGAAACCAGGCTTAGTCGGGGGGCCAGTCCTCCTCTGGCGAACAGTGCTTTGTTACGAGTCAGGTTGCTATCGAAACTAGAGTTGTACACATGAGGGTACTTTCTAACCTCTTCACACAATCTCTCGTCTGTATAGGCATCCATTGTCGCTGTAGCTTGCATGCGTTCCTGTTTTGTTTATGCAGGTTTTCTTTGACTACCTTGTGAATCGACGGCCCCAGGGAATGGTTGCCACCTTGTGGATAAACTAATTACTGCAAAAAAATATTAAATGCGCATGTGAATTGAAGTGGTGAATGTGGCTTGGTTTGAGAGCAAATATGTTAAATGCTTTATATTGCTGTACTCATTCAGCAAGTGCTAACATGTTAGCAAAATCATGTTTTTTGGCAGGGTTCCCCTGGTAAAATTTGCATTCGAGGGGTAAATATCATGTTATCTGGGGTCGCTTCAACTTGCGGACATGAAAAACAACCAGCGGTAACCGTGTTAAAGTAGCCCAATTCAGCAGGAAAAGCACGGACTTGGCAACACTGATAGCTAGCTAAGTTTACACTAATAAAATGTTTACAATGAGATTACATTATAATTTATGATAGTTAAATGTATGAATTAGTGTACTCAAACATTTCAAGTTAAGAACAATTAAAATGTATGAGTACAAAATAAAAATCGGCCAGTTCTGCCTACTTAAACTTTTTGAGTTTTGCCAACTTATTTCAGGTTTACAGTGTGGACAAAAAGTAAAATGAATTTCTGATGCTTATAATGTAAATCAATGAGATCTTTATCAAAGTATAACAGACCACTTACATAAAATGCATATAAATATCAATATCTGCCAATAATATGTAAGATGATATTTAAAGTTTTATGATTAAATCTCTGTAGTTTTAAATCATATAATGCAATGATGATTGAGAGATGAACAAATAAACCTTCCTCAAAAGCCTGATAATCATATTTGAACATGATTTTAAGTTGTGAAAGTTGTGAGTTGTGAAAATGACATGATCTAGGAGCTACAGTTGCCATTGTAAAGACTGTAAGTCTGTTTCTCACAGCCTCGTTTTCATCCGCGTTAAATTCAATATGGCGTCTAACCTTAAGGTCTTTGCCTGGAGCATAAGGATCATGATACAACAGACTGGCCATTACTGGGTCACTTCTTGACCTTCTCCGACTGTACCAGACTTTAGGAGAGAGAGACACATATGCTGATCTAAAGCCCTTGAGACTCGAGTGTGAAGTCAAGGCATATGGGAGACTATGATGTGGGCTGAAGCCATTGATAAGTCACTGAATACTGTTAAAAACACCAGCTGACTGAATGCAAATCTTTCTTTTAATGTGTTTTTCTATATCAGCTAAACTGTCATGATACCAAGTAGCTAGCAAATATGTTGAACTGTTATTATACAAAAATAATATTGTTCTGAATGTGCGTGCTAATGTATTCACTTCCACACATCACCGCAATACATTCCGGTTAAACTGTTTTAATTGTTTAATTGTTGGTCTATTATAGACATGCATCAGAAGGATGTTTAAAGGGTTAGTTCACCCAAAAATGAAAATTGTGTCATTTATTACTCACCCTCATGTCGTTCCACACCCGTAAGACCTTCATTAATCTTCAGAACACAAATTGAGATATTTTTAATGAAATCTGATGACTCAGTGAGGCCTGCATAGCCAGCAATGACATTTCCTCTCTCAAGATCCATTAATGTACTAAAAACATATTTAAATCAGTTCATGTGAGTACAGTGGTTCAATATTAATATTATAAAGCCACGAGAATATTTTTGGTGCGCCAAAAAAACAAAATAACGAATTATAGTGATGGCCGATTTCAAAACACTGCTTCAGGAAGCTTCGGATCATAATGAATCAGTGTATCGAATCATGATTCGGATCGTGTGTCAAACTGCTGAAATCACGTGACTTTGGCGCTCCGAACCGCTGATTCGACACGCTGATTCATTATGCTCCGAAGCTTCATGAAGCAGTGTTTTGAAATCGGCCATCACTAAATAAGTCGTTATTTTATAAGTCGTTTTTGGTGCACCAAAAATATTCTTGTGGCTTTATAATATTAATATTGAACCACTGTACTCACATGAACTGATTTAAATATGTTTTTAGTACATTAATGGATCTTGAGAGAGGAAATGTCATTGCTCAGGCCTCACTGAGCCATCGGATTTCATCAAAAATATCTTAATTTGTGTTCTGAAGATGAACGAAGGTCTTATGGGTGTGGAACGGCATGAGGGTGAGTAATAAATGACAGAATTTTCATTTTTGGGTGAACTAACCCTTTAAGCTGTTGTTTTTAGCATCTCATGCCATGTGCTTTGTTTTATTAGATGCTGTCAAATTAAAAGAAGCACATGGTACTACCTGTTGGAAAACGCTGTGACGCTGGTATTTTGAGGCTTGGGTACACAACATTGCATTCTGGGAAATTATCCTGGCAGTAGCTATTATAGTATTTATAAATATTTAGGATGTTATTTTATTTAGATATTTTCAGTTTTTATTTAAATTTTAGTTGAAGTTTTAGTAATTTTTGTACTGCTTTTGTTATTTTTATTAGTTTTGGCTAGTATAATTAGCTTTATTTTTTATTTTAGTTCAACTTATTTTATTTCAGTTAGTTGCCTGGACAAAATTTCAAATTTGTATTTATTTATTTTTTAGGTTTAGGTTAGTTGGTTAGTTATATTTAGTAATTTACAAGTTAGTTATTTAGTAATTTATTTTAGTTTTGCAATTATTAATTTGTTTTACTTTACATTATTTTTTTGTTTTTACTTTATACATTTATTTTTATTAACTTATATATATACATTATTATTAGTTGTAGTAGTTTAAGTAATCAATAATTAGATTTATTTTTATTTTAGTTTTAGTAATTGTAGTACTTCATCTTAAACTTATTTTATTTGAGTTAGTTGCCAGAACAAAATTGTAGATTTTTATTTATTTATTTTATGTATTTTGGGGGGGTTTACATTAGTTAGTTAGTTAGTTATATATTTAGTAATTTATTAATTAGTTGTTTATTTTGTAATTTTTTAGTAATTTTGCAATTNTGTTTTGTTTTTTACTTTATTCATTTATTTTTATTTACTATATATATAAATAAATATCCTAATTGTTTTATCTATTTATTTATTCATTAATTTTATTTGATTGTTTTAGTTTTGGTTAACAATAACAACACTGCACCCTGGTCAATAAAAAGTTAATTTATTAAAAGTGATAGTTTTTGACCGCACTTTTTAGATGAAAATATGATTGATATTCGCCCATACAAAACACCCACCACGATGCCAGGATGTTGTTAATGGTTGCCAGGGAGTTGCTAACTAGTCACTAAGGTGTTCTGAGTATTTTTTAGGTCATTGCTATGCAGTTTCTGGAGTGTTCATTATAGTTCATTATACAGGGCTCATTAGAGATATCATGCATGGTTAGAAGTTTGTTCAAATGAAGTATCTAAGAAAATATGCAAATGACCGAGAGACGTTAACAAGAAAAAGAGGGGAAACTGGACGAGAAAAGCTGAAGAAATAAAGAAAGGTAAATGCATTCGCAGAAGTGTGTGTGTTGTTATGGAAAGCGAGAAAGGAGAAGCTGCAGCCGGAGCCCCATTTCGCTGTCTCACCACCTCCCCATGACTCCTGGTTGCGTAGGAACACGAGGCCCATTCTGCCCTACGGACACACTCCTCGCTTCATTAGGCCCTGCTCACTGAGGCGGCGAGAGCGAGGCAGCACGCGTTCTTCACACACACACACTCGTACACACTCGCAGACCGGATCCCCAGAATCCACCGAGCCTGCAGGCAAGGGTCACACACACCCACCCATGAGGAAAACACACTCATCCACACATCTGCGGCCTCATTCGGTGTGTGTGTGTGTGTACTCTACTGTACATTTGCACCTCACCTTAAAACACACATAAATGCATAGAAAATTATTTGTATATTAAACTGCTAGAACCAGCAAACTCAGACCTTCAGATGGTTCCGACTTGCGATTATCAGATCTGCGGAAAGTCTAATAGACTTTTATTGAGTGGATCAAAAGTTATACAATAACTTTAATATAGTATTCAAGTATCTATCACTAGAAAAGCCTAGCAACTAACTTAGGACATGCTAACAATATGCTAATTCATGCTAGCAACATGCTAATTCGTGCTTGTTAAAACATGCTTATTAATGCTAGCAATGTGTTAAACATGCTAATTAATGCTAGCAATGTGCTAAACATGCTAACAACATGCTAATTCATGTTAGCAATGTGTTAAAACATGCTAACGACAAGCAAATTCATGCTATCAATGTGTTAAAACATGTTAGCAAGCATAGCAAAATGCTAAAACATGCTAGCAAAAGTGCTACTTCTTGCTTGTTAAAACATGCTAATTAATGCTAGCAATGTGTTAAAAATGCTAACAACATGCTAATTCATGTTAGCAATGTGCTAAACATGCTAACAACATGCTAATTCATGTTGTCAATGTGTAAAACTTGCTAACGACATGCAAATCCATGTTAGCATTGTGTTAACATGTTAACAAGCAACATGCTAATTCATGCTAGCAAACTTGTTAAGACATATTAACAAAAGTGCTACTTCTTGCTTGTTAAAACATGTTAATTAATGTTAGCAATGTGTTAAACATGCTAACATGCTAATTCATGTTAGCAATGTGCTAAACATGCTAACAACATGCTAATTCATGTTATCAATGTGTAAAACTTGCTAACGACATGCAAATCCATGTTAGCATTGTGTTAACATGTTAACAAGCAACATGCTAATTAATGCTAGCAAACTTGTTAAGACATATTAACAAAAGTGCTACTTCTTGCTTGTTAAAACATGTTAATTAATGTTAGCAATGTGTTAAACATGCTAACATGCTAATTCATGTTATCAATGTGTTAAAACATGCTAACGACATGCAAATTCATGTTAGCATTGTGTTAACATGTTAACAAGCAACATGCTAATTCATGCTAGCAAACTTGTTAAGACATATTAGCAAAAGTGCTACTACTTGCTTGTTAAAACATGCTAATTAATGCTAGAAATGTGCTAATGTGTTAAAACATGTTAGCAAGCAACGTGCTAATTCATGCTAACAACTTGCTAAGACATATTAGCAAAAAGTTAAAACATGCTTGCAAAAGTGCTACTTCTTGCTTGTTAAAACATGCTAATTAATGGTAGCAATGTGCTAAACATGCTAACAACATGCTAATTCATGTTAACAATGTGCTAAAAATGTTAACAACATGCTAATTCATGTTAGCAATGTGTAAAACATGCTAAAGACATGCAAATTCATGCTAGCCATGTGTTAAAACATGTTAGCAAGCAATGTGCTAATTAATGCTAGCAATTTGCTAAGACATAATAGCAAAATGTTAAAACGTGCTAGCAAAAGTGCTACTTCTTGCTTGTTAAAACATGCTAATTAATGTTAGCTATGTATTAAACATGCTAACAACATGCTAATTCATGTTAGCAATGTGTAAAACATGTTAACGACATGCAAATTCATGCTAGCAATGTGTTAAAACATGTTAGCAAGCAACGTGCTAATTCATGCTAGCAACTTGTTAAGACATATTAGCAAAATGCTAAACCATACAAGCAAAGCAGGGGTGGCGCCACACGAGTTACCGTGCCCCCCTCCCTCCCTCGCTATCTGCTGAACGTGAGCTAATTTGAAAGCGAAAGTGTAAGCCGTAAACAAGCATGCATTACAAATTCATGTTAGCAATGTGTTAAAACACCCTAGCAACATATCTATCTATCTATCTATCTATCTATCTATCTATCTATCTATCTATCTATCTATCTATCTATCTATCTATCTATCTATCTATCATTTGTCTGTCTTTTTATTACTGTACCTTCAAAACCTTCAAACATCAAGCTTTAAAACTACATCAAGCTACTTCAAACTTGCTTTCTCAAGCTAACATCAAAGTTTGACAAACGTTTTTTTGATCTAGTTGAAATATAAACTTTGTCTCTGCCATATTACTTTGGTCCTTCGGTTAAGCTTGTGCATATACAATCATAAAACTTTTCGGACACTCTTAAAAATAAAGGTTCCAAAAGGGTGTTTTTTGTAGCAATGCAATAGAGAGAAAAAAAAGTAGACTCTGTTTCTGTTTTTCTTGTCAAATCTGCCATTTTTAATAATACCATGTTTAAAAATGAAGACTCAATTTAGTCAATTGTTGTCATACAGTAAGAGTATGTGAATAAAAATAATTTATATAAGCGTTTTAAAGTATTGTTTTATATGTTTTGCATAACAGCTCTGATCATTTGTTCTCGAAAGAACTTTTTCTACTCTTTATTTATTGTTTTTAGAAGTTTAGACAAAGCATTTGTACAGAATGTCTTGAATATATATATACGCATTTTTCTTTGCAAACACTAAATAAAGATATTCTCTGTTAAAGACAGAGAAATAAATTATATATATAAAAAATGAAAGCATTTAAACACATTGAGAAATTAAAGACTTCTCACTAGTGATTTTTCTTTATACATTCCCATGTACAAGATACAAATCCAGACACGTACATACACGTGATATTTACACGTATCAGTCCTGTGTGGTGTGAAGTTCTCCATTAGAACAATGATGGCAGCTTTAGCATGTGCTGCGGCCCACGCTGGGGCTGATGGTGCCAGTGACAGCGGCAGACAGCATCACAATTGTCCCACAAGACAAAAGTGCACTTGTGCCTGAGGCTGTGGGTGAGGGGCTCAGCTAAGAGGGACTTCACTGCATGCGTTCCTCTACCAAACACTACTAACTATAGGGCTGGGTAAAATATATTTCTCGATTTTAATCCGTTCTCATTTTTATGAACCTATATCGATTCTTAAATCCCAATAATCTTTTATGGTATGTTACACGATAATGTACTAAAAACAGAAAAAGGTTTTAATTTGCATTTTTAATTTGCAACAACCCAGTGTTTGGGTAGATTTTGTGTTACCCGGCTCCTGGGTCAGACGTAACAACCCAGTGTTTGGGTAGTTTTTGTGTTACCCGGCTCCTGGGTCAGACGTAACAACCAAGTGTTTGGGTAGTTTTTGTGTTACCCGGCTCCTGGGTCAGACGTAACAACCCAGTGTTTGGGTGTTTTTTGTGTTACTCAGATCCTGGGTCAGAGGTAACAACCCAGCGTTTGGGTAGTTTTTTGTGTTACTCAGATCCTGAGTCAGACGTAACAACCCAGTGTTTGGGTAGTTTTTGTGTTACCTGATCCTGCGTCAGAGGTAACAACCCAGCGTTTGGGTAGTTTTTGTGTTACCCGGCTCCTGGGTCAGACGTAACAACCCAGCGTTTGGGTAGTTTTAGTGTTACCCGGCTCCTGGGTCAGACGTAACAACCCAGTGTTTGGGTAGTTTTTGTTTTACACAGATCCTGGGTCAGACGTAACAACCAGGTGTTTGGGTAGTTTTTGTGTTACCCGGCTCCTGGGTCAGACATAACAACCCGGTGTTTGGGTAGTTTTTGTGTTACACAGATCCTGGGTCAGAGGTAACAACCCAGTGTTTGGGCAGTTTTTGTGTTACCCGGCTCCTGGGTCAGACGTAACAACCCAGTGTTTGGGCAGTTTTTGTGTTACCCAGATCCTGGTATCAGATGTAACAACCCGGTGTTTGGGTAGTTTTTGTGTTACCCGGCTCCTGGGTCAGACATAACAACCCAGTGTTTGGGTAGTTTTTGTTTTACACAGATCCTGGGTCAGACGTAACAACCAGGTGTTTGGGTAGTTTTTGTGTTACCCGGCTCCTGGGTCAGACATAACAACCCGGTGTTTGGGTAGTTTTTGTGTTACACAGATCCTGGGTCAGAGGTAACAACCCAGTGTTTGGGCAGTTTTTGTGTTACCCGGCTCCTGGGTCAGACGTAACAACCCAGTGTTTGGGTAGTTTTTGTGTTACACAGATCCTGGGTCTGACGTAACAACCCAGTGTTTGGGTAGTTTTTGTGTTACCTGATCCTGGGTCAGACATGACATAACTCAGTGTTTGGGTGTTTTTTGTGTTACTCAGATCCTGGGTCAGACGTAACAACCCAGTGTTTGGGTAGTTTTTGTGTTACCCGGATCCTGGGTCAGACGTAACAACCCAGTGTTTGGGTAGTTTTTGTGTAACCTGATCCTGGGTCAGACGTAACAACTCAGTGTTTGGGTAGTTTTTTTGTTACCTGATCCTGGGTCAGACGTAACAACCCAGCGTTTGGGTGTTTTTTGTGTTACTCAGATCCTGGGTCAGACGTAACAACCCAGTGTTTGGGTAGTTTTTGTGTAACCTGATCCTGGGTCAGACGTAACAACCCAGTGTTTGGGTAGTTTTTGTGTAACCTGATTCTGGGTCAGACGTAACAACCCAGTGTTTGGGTAGTTTTAGTGTTACCCGGATCCTGGGTCAGACGTAACAACCCAGTGTTTGGGTAGTTTTTGTGTTACCTGGCTCCTGGGTCAGATGCAACAACCCAGTGTTTGGGTAGTTTTTGTGTTACTCAGATCCTGGGTCAGACGCAACAACGAGTTGCTATGGAAATTTTGATAGGTTGTTAACTGGCCGCCACAGTGCAAGCTGGTTGCTGTGACATTGTTATGTGGTTGCTAATGTATTATGATTTTTTACCACATTGCTAAGGCGTTCTTAGCATGTTGCTATGCATTTGCTAAGGTGTTCTGCGTGGTTTGCATAATAGCTCATGTCAAAAGAGCCCACTCACAATTCTCTATGATATTCTGGTCTCTAGATCACAATACTTGAATGTAAGACTATGGTGTTTCTTTCACCCATTTTACTGTATTACACAGGCATGATGGCTGTGAAACGATTACTTCTGAAATAAGATGAGAAATGTCTCAAAGAAAAAGAAAGGATTCATATAATCACAATCGTCTGTGTGTCTGTGTTTAAATGCCTGCGTTGATCTTTTGTTTTGGTGTCTCACTTGAACAGCAGCCAGTTCATCTAACAAAAGCCCTTTTAAACAGGCCTGAAACACAATACACTGTTTGGAGGTGCAAATCAGATTATCCTATTGATCCTGAGTTGTTTTATTGCCTCCGTAAATTTTGTTTTTCTTCAGTAATGGTCGTTTCACACAGGCCAATGAACACCTTTGGCAGTTAATTAAGTGAAAAGTGAACGAGTTTGAGTCGTAAAGTCTTAAAGGAGCTGTATTTAATCAAGTCACAATGTGCAGGATGCATTTGTCGTATTAAGTGTTTTCATTTTTCACTGTTGGACTGTCCTCATCTCACAAATAGCAGGTTTACTAGTGAGATGACTCATCCGTGTGTTTACATTTCATCTTATAGAGTGCAACAGTCAGGTTCCAGATGTAAAAACTTTTCTCCATAGTGATTTTTTTTTTTAACAATAACTTATAAACCTATAAAGACAGACCTTACTGTGCGTTATGAGGTTGTTAATCAGGGATGCACCGATATGAAAATTTTGGCCGATACCAATAACTGATAATTCTTTATATTTGAAAGCCGATAACCGATATATTGGCCAATAAATCTAAAAAAATCAAAATTTTTATATAATTTTTGAGAGTCTGATTACAAAAACAAAAGTCTCACCATTAAAAGCAATGTCCCAAGCACACAGTTATAATGTTCTCATTATTATATTATGTAGTCTATATGACAGACTTGCGCTGCACATGTTGTACTTAACTATATTTTCCTTTTTGAAGTGATTTCAATCATATTTCAAGCAATTCAAAACCATAATGACGGACAGTAGGCATCTGAAGTGTCTCAACTGAAGGAAATAATCCATTATTTATCGGCTTTAATATATCGGCCAAATTTTCTTATTGGGCCGATAACGATAACATTAAAAATGAACATATATCGGCCAATAACGGCGGAATTCATAGTGAAAAACTACATTATCCATGATGCTGTACAGAAAATTCCACCAATCAGAGAGTCGAAGCAAGCAAAACTCGCCAAAAGATCTCTTTAGCTCCGCCTACTTTCATGAAGTACGAGTCGGTCTCCCCACGTACTCAAAATATTTAAATATTTCAATATATATGCATATTTTGCAATAAAATTATATATATTTATATGTAATCAACATTTGTAAATGAGTTGTATATTTTTCCATCATTTTTAATTTGATTATGCTATTTGCTTCATGGGATTGTAGTTCTTTCCCTCGCTAAAGCTGTTAAGTACACAGTCTTGTAATTTTTGTCCGATTTTGTTTCAAATCAAAGTTTGTAATGCTATTATTCACCTTGTAGCTGGTTGGTTTGGTTCATGGCTTAAAACCCTTTAACAAAAACTTTTTTGAAATCCCTATGGGAGAAAAGAATGGAAAAAATACTTCCGGAAACCAAGTGGGCGGGCACTAATGCGCTCTATTATATTGCTTTACTGATATCTTTCAAAAGCCAGTCAATACCCCACTAAACAGAATCAATATGACAAAAAAGAGTTTATTTATTCTGTATATCTAGGCCAAATCAGACTGAGACTGTGGGCCAATTGCACTGCAGCTTCTGTGCCTTTTGCACTGCATGTCGAGTGTTTTATTAGCGTTATGTGTCTATCAGCACAGATAAGAGTCAAGCAGGAGCTGTTGACACATTTCATAAAGGCCTGACACATACAAAGGCCTGTCAAACACGGGGCTTCTGTAAGCAAACACACTCCACTGTCACAGTGTTTAATAAGGCTCTCTGTGTCAGGCAAACGCCACCCGTGGAGATCCATCCACACTTCACATCTGGAGGAACAGAGAGTCTGTCCAAATGCCGCCTGCTTGTGTTTAATAGTCTATGTTCTATAGGTATCACTCATGTGCATCTTTGTATTGTGTGTGTGCGTGCATGTCTTGAAAAGATCATTTTTAGGAGTATTATTCTTTCCACAAGTCATCCAACCAGAATCATTATTTTATTTGTTATATTACACACTATTTCAAGCGTTAATCATAGCACCGCTAAGGGACAAAATGATGAAAACTGACATCATTATTTTTATTTTTAGAAAGAAAAGAAAGACAAAGCAGATGGCCAATGGGAGTGCCACAGTTAGTCTGCTCTAGCCCTCAGGTGAATGCAAATAGTTCTTGTTAACCCGGTTTGGCCGACCTTACGTCTTTATCTATGTAAATGCTCTTAAACTGCCAGACAGTGAAGGTGGTGGCTTGTGTGTTTTTGCTGCCTTCAGGATTTTGTGAGACATATAGGGTAAATTCAGGATGATTGTAACACTTTTTGCCATTGAGATGACTTTGAAAAAGTATCCCAATCAACCTGAATTCACCCTGCATTGTATTTTGACATACAGTTGATAAACATTGAATTTTAACCACAAATATGGAGTTGAAAGATGTTTTAACACAGCAACACCTTAGCAACTGTGTGCTGATTGGTATTCTAAAACACCCTAGCAAATGCATAGCAACACTCTGACGACCACCTAAAACAAACAAGCAACTGTATAGCCTCTGACAACAACCCAAAACACCCCAGCAACTGCATAGCAACACTCTGACAACCACCTAAAACACTCAAGCCTGCATAGCATAGGGTGACCATATGTGCCATTCTCCCAGGACGCGTCATGTCCAGGATTTCTAAGTTGCATAAAATGTCTCAGTTTTGTTTTTGTTTTCATATTTGCGGAAGGTAACGACTGAACAATAATTTGACCAAAAGCATGCATTATACATAATCAACCGATCGTGGCTTGCAAGAAGGCTGGATCCACAGAGAACGGTCAAAGCATTGCAAATACGACAACATTTTAATGCATTGCATGAAGAATGTCAATAAGAACAGTGGCTTGCACAGACCTCCGTGTAGAAATCGCGTTCCTAAATCGCGTTCCGGGGGCACATCGATATGACCACTTTCACAATTAAAGAGGCAAGGGCTCAAGCCATTTTAGGCAATTTAGAAATCCTGGACAGGACGCGTCCTGGGAGAATGGCGCATATGGTCACCCTAGCATAGCAACACTCTGGTAACCACCCAAAACCTAAGCAACTGCATAGCAACACTGGCAACCACCTAAAAAACCCAAGCCACTGCATAGCAACACTATGGCAACCACCTAAAACACACAAGCAACTGAATAGCAACACTCTAGCAACAACCCAAAACACCCACGCAACTGCATAGCAACACTTTGCCAACCCCCTAAAACACCCAAGCCTGCATAGCAACACTCTGGCAACCACCCAAAACTCCCAAGCAACACTATGGCAACCACCTAAAACACACAAGCAACTGAATAGCAACACTCTAGCAACCAGCCAAAACTCCCAAGCAACTGCATAGCAACACTCTGCCAACCACCTAAAACACTCAAGCCTGCATAGCAACACTCTGGTAACCACCCAAAACCTAAGCAACTGCATAGCAACACTGGCAACCACCTAAAAAACCCAAGCCACTGCATAGCAACTCTATGGCAACCACCTAAAACACACAAGCAACTGAATAGCAACACTCTAGCAACAACCCAAAACACCCAAGCAACTGCATAGCAACACTTTGCCAACCACCTAAAACACCCAAGCCTGCATAGCAACACTCTGGTAACCACCCAAAACTCCCAAGTAACTGCATAGCAACACTTTGCCAACCACCTAAAACACCCAAGCCTGCATAGCAGCACTCTGGCAACCACCCAAAACTCCCAAGTAACTGCATAGCAACACTATGGCAACCACCTAAAACACACAAGAAACTGAATAGCAACACTCTAGCAACAACCCAAAACACCCAAGCAACTGCATAGCAACACTTTGCCAACCACCTAAAACACCCAAGCCTGCATAGCAACACTCTGGCAACCACCCAAAACACCCAAGTAACTGCATAGCAACACTATGCAATCACCTAAAACACACAAGCAACTGAATAGCAACACTCTAGCAACAACCCAAAACACCCAAGCCTGCTTGGCAACACTCTGGCAACCACCCAAAACTCCCAAGTAACTGCATAGCAACACTATGGCAACCACCTAAAACACACAAGCAACTGGATAGCAACACTCTAGCAACAACCCAAAACACCCAAGCAACTGCATAGCAACACTTTGCCAACCACCTAAAACACCCAAGCCTGCATAGCAACACTCTGGCAACCACCCAAAACACCCAAGTAACTGCATAGCAACACTATGCAATCACCTAAAACACACAAGCAACTGAATAGCAACCCTCTTGAAACCACCCAAAACACACTTGCAACTGCATAGCAACACCTAAAACAACACCATAGCAACTGTGTGCTGACTGGTATTCTGAAACAACTTAGCAACTCCATAGTAACACTCTGGCAACAACCCAAAACACCCAAGCAACTGCATAGCAACACCTTAACAACCGTGTGCTGATTGGTATTCTGAAACACCCATGCAGCTGCAAATCAATACTCTGGCAATCAGAGATGAAGGTGATTTTATTCAGTATTGTGGATGCAGAAAGAGGAAAAGCCTAAATGTTGGTCATTTATTCAGGATGGTGTGCAGGTCAAGCAGGTTTGCATGTGAGATGATAAAACGACAGAACGGAGTCTGGCTTAAATGCGATACTGAAGACTGCAGAGATGGGTTTGCAGACTAGAGTACATTAAAGAGCTGCCTTAATTCAATAACCCTCCACTTCCAGATACAATGTCACAGCTCGTTTTGATGAAGTACAGCAACAAGCGCGATCCATGCTTGCACGAGAGCAAGAGCGCGAGATGGATAGCACAGCGAAGTATCTGGTGAACAAACCATGCTGGTCATTAATGGAGTGTTTTATTAGCTTAGAGCCACCTGGAATGGAGTGGAGTGCCTGTGTATTGGCTGGGCAGACATGCAGTGTGTGTGCGATGTGAAGCGAGGCATTTGCGCTTACTTTCAAATGGTCTGATTCATTTTCTGCATGAAAGGCTCTCAGTGAGCTGACTACAGCAGCCGCTAGCCTGCTCAGATTTATGGGCTATAAAAGCAGCAGGGTATCTGACCACTACACCAGCACACACACACACACACACACACACATGAACATCGCTCCCAGACTGCATGGACACACCCTTACACACCATCCACTGATCAACCCCGGCTCACTGCATCTCCCCATCATCCTTTCTGTTCACTTTCAGTTCCAAGATATTCAAGATTTTTATTTGTCATGAATAATGTTGGCTTTTGTTCCTCTCTTGTAAGTCGCTTTGGATAAAAGCATATGTTAAATGTTTTGAGTGGTTTTGATTAGTATAAAGGGTTAGAAGCCAATGAACAAATAGCAATAAGGCAACGAGTAGCCAAATGTTACATACTTGTACAACTGTTCAAACACACTTTAAGGGGCCATTTACACAAAACTAAAAACGTAAAACTTTTTATGCATTTTGGCCATTCATTCACACAATGACGTTTTGGGTGCCTGAAAATGGAAATGTTTGAAATCGGGTTTTTAAGTGCAAGTTTTTGAAAACGATACCAACGCATTCTGTGTTCAGTCTATAGACATGTAGTGTTTCTTTACAAAGTGACATCGCCATCTACTGGCCTGGCAAGAATGATACAGTGTTTTTAGTCGTTCTCGCGGATCCGTGTGAACCGGGATCGTTTTGATAATAGTGTCGTCTGTACGTGAAAAAAGCAAAGGAAAAACTTTTTTTGTACATTATTGTTGTGTAAACATACCCTTAATTAAAAAAAAATAATCAATTAATGCAGAAATTTGAGTTAAAGGGGCTGTTTACAGCTAAAACCGGAAAACTTTTTATGCGTTTTGGACTTTCATTTACACGACAATGCCTTTTTGGGTGCCTGAAAATGGAAACTTTTGAAAACGGGTTTCAAAGTGCAAGTTTTTGAAATAAATACTGTTATCGTCTCTATGTAAACTACAAAAACACAAATTTGCGAAAACGGTGATGTAATGCGCATTATGTGTTCAGTTTATAGGCGTGTAGTGTTTCTTTTCAAAGTGACGTCGCCATCTACTGGCCTGGCATGAATAAAACAGCGTTTTTAGTCGTTTTTGCGGATTGTGTACACGAAAAAAAAGCTTTTTTAGTACATCATTGTTGTGTTAAAAATGTAAAAAAATAATTTAACGCAGAAATTTGAGTTTAAGGGGTCATTTATACGACACTGTTTTCATTCAAAACCGGAAAACATTTTTGTTGTGGACGTTCATTTACATGACAATGGCGTTTTGGGTGCCTAAAAAAAAAAATGAAAAAGTTTGAAATCGGGTTTTAAAGTGCAAGTTTTTGAAAACGATATGTCATGCACATTAAGTGTTCAGTCTATAGGCGCACAGTGTTTCTTAACAAAATGACATCGCCATCTACTGGCCTGGCATGAATAATACAGCGTTTTTAGTCGTTTTTGTGGATCCGTGTGAACCGGGATCGTTTTGATAATTGTTTCATCTGGACGTGAAAAAAGCAAAGGAAAAACTTTTCTGTTTTTAGTACATCATTGTGTAAACTTACCCTTAATTAAAAAAAAAAAATTATTAATTCCATTTTAATTTAAAGGGTCGTTAACACAACACTATTTTCAAATAAAACTGGAAAACATTTCATGCATTGTGGACATTCATTTACATGACAATGGCGTTTTGGGTGCCTGAAAATGGAAACTTTTTGAAAACGATACCGTTATTGTCTCCATGTAATCTACAAAAACGCGAATTTGTGAAAACGTTGATGTCATGCGCATTCCGTGTTCAGTCTATAGACATGTAGTGTTTCTTTACAAATTGACATCACCATCTACTGGCCTGGCATGAATAATACAGTGTTTTTAGTCGTTCTCGCGAATCCGTGTGAACGGGATAGTTTTGACAACTTTGCCGTCTGTACGCGCAAAATGCAATTGGAAAAACTTTTCCATTTTTAGTACATCGTTGTCATGTAAACTCACTCTAAGTCAACACACAACCTATTTTACTCAAACAATTTGGTGTATTTCTGAATTAAAGGACATGTTCTTGGATCAACATGCTTGTTGGTCTTGGAGCAACATTCCAATCGACCAATCAGATTTTAGGGTTAGTCTAAGAGCTTAAACAACATTTTTACCAACCAATTATTTGCTTCTGATTATAAATGCATAGGTTATAGTAGTGAAACCATTGAGGATGTTTGATAGAAATGTTATTCGAGGACCATGTCCATTTGTGGACCATATCCTGCATGGCAAATGGTGGTCAAACACCAACCCCAGTGGCAAACAGGTGGCTACTCAACACATTCTCTGTCCTCAGAAACAACACAAAGACACACTTATTCTTATTCTCAAGTAAGAATCAGTTCCAATTTATTTACATGATTGCTCAAAAGCTTCCTTAGGAGAATCAGGCCAAAACATTTCATAACTCAATTGCTCAGAGCCGGTCTCCTTCAAGTCTTTTATATAGTTCCTCAATCTGATTAGAACGGACCAGCACAGAGTAAAAGTCTTTCTCAAGGCTGATCTCCAATCAGCTACATTGGCGAGTTGATTGTTATATCTTGTCTCCTGACCGCTGGTACTGCAACTTCATTATCTCTGGGAATTATGGGAGGGCTTGTGGGAGAACGGGGCATCTCACAAAGTGCCTCTTAGCTCTATGAATAGCTCTGATCAGGAACACGATGCTACAGTAAGGACTGAAGGACATAACGTAGGTGAATGGATGCCATGTTCTCAACGTCCTCTGACACTCGATATAAAGCTCACTATATTCCTTCTCAGTGACCTTGATTTTGCTTAGTAGGGTGTGTTCCTGGATCAACACCCTTTTTTAAAGCAAATATGGAATAATTCATGAGTCAAACTGAATTGCACTGAAAAAAGGTGTGAAACCGTAAAGTTAACTGATGCTAAAACCATTTGCATTACTTGAAATAAAATAAACAGTAACTGAAATAAAATATAAAAAAACCTTAAACTTATTTTATTTCAGCTAGTCGCCAAGGCAACATTTTTCATTTCCATTTCGTTTAACTTGATGCACTAAAATAAATAATTTTTTTTTTATAAAACATTATTTAAATGAATATAGATTAATATAAATTAAATTTTTATAAATAAATTAATTATAAAAAACATAAATGTAAAAAATAAATGACATTAAAATATTTTTTTAAAAAACTTATAAAATGACAGAAAACAACAAAATTACTAAAACTAAAATTAAAACAAAAATGGAAAATATAAAAATTAAACTAATTCAAAATATTAATAAAAACTAATAGTAGCTCAATACTACTTANATTTAATATATATATATATATATATAAACCATTCAACATAAAAGTTTGTTTATAGAATTTATATATATGTACACACATATATAAACATAAACGTTTATGTTAGATGCAATTAATTATGATTAATTGATTTGACAGCACTAATAGGCATATATATATATATATATATGGAACAAATTATGTCAAAGACAAAACCTCAAAAAAACCCAACTCTAAGCCTAAACCAAACACTACAATCTGATTGGCTGATAGTAATATTGCTCCAGGACCAACAAGGATGTCCAGGAACGTGTCCTATAAAACCATGGTCACTGAAAGGAATTTTATTTTTTAGCATGTAAGCGAAGCAATAACTCATCTGCAACACATCAAAGATTGGATGGTTGAATTTCATCTCTTTCAGTTCACCACAAATGGTGCATTTAATTTACAAGTGACAATGTGTTGTTGACATTGTCTAGACACACATACTGAACCACATGTGCAGTCCTGTCACGTGAGACTGAGATAAAATGGATTCAGTCGCCTTGTGTTTAGTCAATTAACAGTAATGCAAATAATAAAACATTGTAGACGGCGTGTTTGATATCCCTGTGGTTCAGGATACCAGCGGCTAACATTGACGGCAACAACAGAAAGGGTTCTTTTCCATTGCAAAAGACTGAAGAAATCCTGCTCGTCCAGTTAAACGACCAGATAAGTGTCGTATTTCATAAGGACAGACTGTTACAATGACCTGAATTCCTCTTGGTATAAATCCCCTAGCATTATCACTAAACTATGGGTTTCACAGCACATAAGTACTAGGCTCTTGGTGCTTGAAACCTCCTTATCATCAATCATCCAATCAACAATACAGTGGTTTTCTTTGCTTGTAGCACAAATAGAGGAAATCCAGCCGTCTTGCTTCCATTTCAGGCGATGTTAGGGTAAGGTGTGCGCTCGCTGAGTGAGAAGTCTTGTGCGACTGCCTTTGCAACCATGTGTGAGAACAGCACTTCGGTGAGATGGAGCAGATGCACACAAGCAATGAGGTCATGCAGTTGTTACTGACTCCTCCAGCCTAGATTACTTAATCCTCATGTACTGGTTGATGCAATAATTTTCCCAGTTTACCCTAGAAAACATTGCCTGTTTTATGAAGTAATTTACTGTTGATTAAACGAGCACTTTAGGCATTAACAGTGCTTTTAACCTTTCACACTAGATATTTTACACAGTGCTTCACCCTGGGTTATTGTCTTATTAAACCCGGGGCTAAGCTTGAGTAAAACGTTTCACACTTGTAATTTTAAAAGAGGGTGTGCACCCTCCGGACAGAGAATTGTGACGCTAAATAAATGTTATTTAGTTGTTTAGGAACAACAAAAAACCCAATAATAAACTGGTTCTGATAGAAAGGTGTCAGAATACACAGTGCATCACAGTTTGTTGCGTATGGAGCTGCATAGCTGCAGACCAGTCAGGATACCCATGCTGACCCCTGTCCACCACCAAAAGAGCCAACAGTGGACATGTGAGCATCAGAACTGGACCACGGAGCAATGGAAGAAGGTGGCCTATCATAAACTCGCAATTCTGACTTTATCAGTTGCAATTCTGACTTTATAACTCGCTCTTGCGGTGACATCTCTTCTCTGATGACGAGGGCGGGGCAGCCTGTCACTCACATGAGATCCACCAATAGCAAACCACAACCATCCAATCAATTCCCCACAGACAAAATCAAGCCCCGCCCTACATTTGTTCTTGTTTGTGAAGCTGTCCACTCAATATAAATCACAATCGCAACTTCTGTTTCATGCCGACTTTAACATTGTTTGCAAGTTAAAATATTCACATGCTGTGTTTAGTTTCACCATCTGAGAGGAAAATGAAAATGTTGACAAAATGTTGGATTAATTATTTAACCATAACCCAGTTTAAATCATGAAAGAAGATAGTGATGGATTACTTTAACACAGGATAGAAATTACCCCTGTGTTTATAAATGCTCGCTTAAAAATAAGGTATAGGTTCTAAAAGTGTGTTTTCAAGAGGTGCACCGATATATCGGCCAATAATATATATATTATGCTGCGTCCCAATTCGCATACTATCCGTCCTAAATAGTATTCGAAAAAAGAATAAATATGTCCCAAATTGTAGTATGTTGAAATGAGTATTCCAAAGATACCCGGATGGTCTACTTTTTCCGGTTAGAATTCGAAGTGCAGATCCGTGCACACTTCTAACCGCTAATATTGCCCATAACACATTGCGCTGTTTACGAGGATTCGATTAGAACTACATATACAAGTAAAAAGTGTTAAAAAACTACAAACATGACGGATGTGCGGGACCAACGGTTAAGCGAGATCAACGTGCGACTACATTTCTCTCCGAAACGGTAGGAAATTAAATTTAATTGAATGTGGAGGATTTTAACTGTGACAAGATGATTGACGTTAGTTTAAACAGTTACAGGTTGCATAACTAAGCGACAGAATGTCCGTTAAAGACGCAATTATGACGAGGTACTATGTCCCAAAGCTTGCATACTCTTCTGCTACACACTCAAAAGTATGTACTTTTTCTTTACAAAAACAGTACATACTTTTAGGACGTAGTATAAGTAGGCAAATTGGGACGCAGATTTAGAGATGCTCCGATATATCGGCCAATAATATATGTATTAGAGATGCACCGATATATCGGCCAATAATATATATATTAGAGATGCACCGATATATCAACCAATAATATATATATTAGAGATGCTCCGATATATCGGCCAATAATATGTGTATTAGAGATGCACTGATATATCGGCCAATAATGTATGTATTAGAGATGCACTGATATATCGGCCAATAATATATATATATATATATATTAGAGATGCACCGATATATTGGCCAATAATATATATATTAGAGATGCACCGATATATTGGCCAATAATATATATATTAGAGATGCACCGATATATC
>RJVU01071502.1:7860155-7879726 GCA_003731715.1 Anabarilius grahami
GTGAGCATCAGAACTGGACCACGGAGCAATGGAAGAAGGTGGCCTATCATAAACTCGCAATTCTGACTTTATCAGTTGCAATTCTGACTTTATAACTCGCTCTTGCGGTGACATCTCTTCTCTGATGACGAGGGCGGGGCAGCCTGTCACTCACATGAGATCCACCAATAGCAAACCACAACCATCCAATCAATTCCCCACAGACAAAATCAAGCCCCGCCCTACATTTGTTCTTGTTTGTGAAGCTGTCCACTCAATATAAATCACAATCGCAACTTCTGTTTCATGCCGACTTTAACATTGTTTGCAAGTTAAAATATTCACATGCTGTGTTTAGTTTCACCATCTGAGAGGAAAATGAAAATGTTGACAAAATGTTGGATTCATTATTTAACCATAACCCAGTTTAAATCATGAAAGAAGATAGTGATGGATTACTTTAACACAGGATAGAAATTACCCCTGTGTTTATAAATGCTCGCTTAAAAATAAGGTATATAATCAGTATTGTTTAAAATGCACCGATATATCGGCCAATAATATGTGTATTAGAGATGCACTGATATATCGGGCAATAATATATATATATGTATATATATTAGAGATGCACCGATATATAGGCCAATAATATATATATATTAGAGATGCACCGATATATCAGCCAATAATCAGTATTGTTTAAAAACAGCTGATAGTCAGGGTCGATATATCCTGTCAATCAAAAGAGGGCAGGAAAATGCACTGAATTTGTGCTTTTTGTAAAGAAAATGCTAAGAAACCAGTTTGATGTTCAATATTAGAAGTAATTATATGAATTAAAAACATTGAGTTAAGAAATATTAATTTAATCTTCAGAATTTAGTTAATGTACCGATACCAGTTACTCTGAAACAAGTTCATGAAATGGAGAGAATAAAGTTTTTAATTGAATTTCTTTCAAAATATAATAAGTAAAAATATAATTATTAATTATAATAAAAAATATCATTAATTTAAAAGAAGGTATAAAAGGCAGAACCCCCGATCTCGGTATCGGCAGATATCACTCTGAATAATCGATATCGGTGGATTGATGCCACTATTTTTAGTTCCCCAAAGAATCCTTTTTTTGAAATAACCATTTTTTCTTAGTGTAAAGAACATTTTAATAATCTGAAGAACCTTTTCCACTATAAAGAAGCTTTTGTGCAATCCAATTGATGCCAAAAAGCCCAAATGCATCAAAGTTTGGAAATATTTAGGTTTAACTACAAACTAAAAGGGAAAAAACAGAAAACACACTCGTTGAGATTCACCAGAGAATATGAAGAGAATTCACATTAAGGTGAAAACACATTAAATAGAGTGGAATGGCGCGCGCCAAGAAGCTTCACCACCAGCGCTCGCGCGCGCTGCAGCAGTTGCCAGGGGATATCGAAGGGGAGGGGTTATGATTGGCTGAAGTGGGTCTGTTGCCTTGGCAACGGCAAAGGGGTTTGGTAGCGTTGCTGTGCGGCGTGATCTGTGCGCAGCGCGGATGGAGGAAACAGTTTGAGGCAGAACACTCCGACTACTGACGCGCTTCAGCGGAAAACGGGTCCGCGTGCTTCAATGTGAGTAACGAAATCCAGTTTGCCGCTTTCTGTGGTGTCGATGGAGTTTATATTCGTGTGACTGCCTTAGAAAGTTAACATTCTACATGCAAGTTCACGTGAAAAGCATGGGCGGATATCAGGCTGAGCTTCGGTTCCTGTATTGTTTCTCAAGTGCTCTTGTTTGTTGTCGTTCTGATGTCGAATTTCACGGCATTCTTGCGATCGGAATCATTTAAACGCGCGCATTCCTTCGCTTCTGCCATGTGCCCGAATCCAGCAAACAACTTCTTTTGTGATCGAGGACACTTGCTCAAGTGTTCTCGCGCACTTCTGAGTGGAATACCGATATTGTACATTTATTTTGAGCGTCACTCTTTTGTCTCACTGAAAGCGAATTCGCGCGAAACTCTTTGAACAAATCGATTCCAAAAATGTTTCAACGTTCCATTCGATTGTGTTTGGATTCTATTGTCTGTTCACATTTGTATATGTGGGTAATTGATTAATAACCTGAATATGAACTTTTTAACATGCTTTTTTTATTATTATTAATCATACTAAAAGATCATATTTTTCTAGTTCACATCATAACGTTACATTTATTTGAATTTAAGAGGGAAAGTGTATTTATTTTTTATTTTATTTTTAGTTAAAGCGACTTATTGCAGTTAACTGAGACAATTTAAACCTCACTTCTCTCAATTAATAGAGGTCAAAAATGTATAATACTTACGGAAAATGTTAAAAAATAATTTTGGATGGATCATGTCAACTATCCACATTCATGACTGAAGTATTAAAGGTTGATATTTGCCAATATCTAAATCTTTTTAATTGGAATAAATTGAAATGTTTTGTGGTTTACATAAAGACGTTATTGACACAAGCTATTTTATTACTGATATTATTTGGATATTTTGAGATTATTATCACCATTGGCCGATAATTAAAAGTGGTTCGCCAAATGTCAGTCTTTTCTGTTGTTGTTTTGTGAATTAGATGAGTAAATAAGTGAATCAGCATTGGCCATCCTCCTTTCTAGATATTGCTATTGGCATTGGTTATTTATGAGGGAAGTGTATGTTTTAGATCACCATTTTGTTTATTTTTTATTTTAACTAGTTAAAGCGACTTATTGCGGTTAACTGAGACAATTTAAACCTCATTTATCCAATTAATAGAGGTCAAAAATGTATAATACTTACGGAAAATGTTGAAAAATAGTTTTGGATGGAGCATGTCAACTATCCACATTCATGACTGAAGTATTAAAGGTTGATATTTGCCAATATCTAAATCTTTTTAATTGGAATAAATTGTAATGTTTTTTGGTTTTCATTGGTTTACATAAAGACATTATTGACACAAGTTATTTTATTACTGATGGATGGATTAAGACTATTATTTGGCTGTTTTGAGATTATCACCAGTGGTTCGCCAAATGTCAGTCTTTTCTGTTGTCGAATATTGTTTTGTGAATTAGATGAGTAAATAAGTGAATCAGCATTGGCCATCCTCCTTTCTAGATATTGCTATTGGCATTGGTTATTTAAAAAAACATATTGTTTGATCACTGCTGATTGAATGTAAATGAAACTAAATGTGTTACAAACATTGTAAGTCACTGTCATGGGTTATATGAGTCATAACACCTACACTTGACTTGCCAGAAATCTGTTGACATGCATGCTTGCCATACCACCTGTGTCAGGGATGTTTTTGATGGTTAACTTTACTCGGTAAATAACTTAGTTCCTCTCAGGTCTTGGTAGAAACATCGAGCCATTCTCGCAGCATTTTGAGCCCGTCCGTTGCCTGCTGCGGCGTCCATATGAGCTCCATTCACTGGAAGCTTGACCTCATTGACATGATGCAATCTGTTCACAGGATAATCACTTTCAGATCAAGTCTGCTCATTGATTGAATATCCTTTGCTACTTTTCCCCAAGGCTCAAGTCACAACAACTTATGCCAATGATCACATCTCCAATTCATAGCCCTGATTTTGAATCCCTTAAATGCTGAAGCTTAAGTCTTGGCATGGCATCACTTCACGAGAAAGTTAACAGCTGTGTGAATTCTCTTCTAATCTTATCAAGAAGATGTTTTTATGATGCCTGCTGTGGTCACATGTATTGTGTAGAGGTTAATGTTTGACACCAGTAGTAATTGCAAAATATTGTCGGCTGGAAATGTTAGAAACCCTAAAATATTATGGAAGATTTGCCACAAATAAAATGTCTTTAAACGGGAATTTGGTGAACAAGGTACAATCATAAAGCTCAGCCCTGTTTAAGAAGTACCTCACTGATGTTAAATAGATTATTAATTGAGTTAAAGTCAGATTATTAAGAGGGTGGAGGGTTGGTCAGTTCTTGAATTTCAACAGATGTTGTTTGTTGACTGCAAGACCCAAGATAAACAGCACACAAAGACGACAAGAAGATAAAAGATACAACCTGTTGTTTAACTGCCAGTTGACCGGACTCCCAGGAGTTTGTAAATTTGCAATGAGTCTGTCGAAAGTTAAACGTTTCAGTTAGAACCCTAAAAGGTTTTAGTCTTCTATTGTATATAAATCTGTTTAAGTTCCTAAAATAACTTTTTATTTGTGTAGTTTTATCTACCAGTGCTTTAAAGAACCCAGAAACCAATGCACTGATCTGAAGAGCCTTTAATGTAACATCAAGATTTAGTTTACTCTCCAAAAAGTCATAAAGCTCAAATCATGAACTGTATGGGAAAAAGTGAAAAAGAATACTGAAAAATCGTTGTTTTTGGTCATATTAGCCTTCAGGTCAACATGAAATCAAAATGGACACTTTTTACTTTCTTAACACACATTTTTGGTTTACACTCTAAAAAATGCTGGGTTAAAAACAACCCAAGTTGGGTTAAATATGGACAAACCCAGCGATTGGGTTAAAAGTTTGACTAACCTGCTGGGCAGTTTTATTTAACTCAAAAATTGTTTAAAAATGACTTTATGTCTGGCTTAAAATGAACCCAAAATAGGTTGGAAATTAAAAATCAGACACATAATTACTAGAGGTAACAATAATAATCAAAAGGTGGACATTTATTAATATGCAATTTAATAAATGTTTATTATTTAATTATTTATTAAACTTCATACTAAATGTTTATTTATTAAACATATTAATAAATGTTAATTTCCAACCTATTTTGGGTTCATTTTAAGCGATCAATACAGTTATTTTTAAACAATAGTTGGGTTAAATAAAACTACCCAGCAGGTTGGGCTAACATTTAACCCAATCACTGGGTTTGACCATTTTTAACCCAGTGTAAGTGCACATTGTAAAAAATTTTTGTCTTCAATCATGATCTTTCGAGATTTTGAAGCCCAAAAAAATGCATCCATCCATCATAAATATAATCCATACGACTCCAGAGGGTTAATAAAGACCTTCTGAAACGAAGCGAAGGGTTTGAAGCCCAAAAAAATGCATCCATCCATCATAAATATAATCCATACGACTCCAGAGGGTTAATAAAGACCTTCTGAAACGAAGCGAAGGGAAAATAAGAAAAATATCCTTATTTAAAACTTTATTAACTATAATAACTAGCTTCCGGCAGACGGCCATATGCATCGATTTGCAGCGGAATAGTGACCCCTGACCCGACACATGACGTAACGACGAATGCGGACGCGCAGAGGAGAGAGCAAAACAAAACACCGGTCACGAATTAGAAATGTAAAACAAGAATTTTTAAAGAGAAATGTTGGAGGATTTCGATACACGATACTCCTACATCCTTCGTCATACATCACGTCAAGGGTTACTCTTGTGGCGCAAGTCGACTTGCACAGTATGTGACCGGTTGTCTGGCAGAAGCTAGTTATTTTAGATTATAAAGTTATAAATATGTATATTTTTCTTCCAAAAACCCATCGCTTCTCTTCAGAAGGTCTTTATTAACCCCCTGGAGTCGTATGGATTACTTTTATGATGGATGGATGCATTTTTTTGGGCTTCAAAATCTCACCCTCCTTTCACTCCCATTATAAAGTTTGGAAGAGCCAGAATATGTTTAAATATATCTCTGATTGTGTTCGTCTGAAAGAAGATAGTCATATGCACCTAGGATGGCTTGAGAGTGAGTAAATCATGAGATAATTTTTCATTCAACTATCCCTTTAAGACGCATATTTTTTTTTCACTCAAAATGTCATATTATGGAAGTTAACACAGCCAACACAGTTTCATGTTCATTTCTTGGAAGTAATTCTATAGATTCAATACATTCTTCTATAACGATTGTTTTGATTGTAAATACCTCTGCAGAAATTTTGAGATAAGATGACTTGGTGGTAGAAGTCGGCCCTCGGGCTGATTATGAATTCTGGGAATTTTTTTTCACGTCATGTCAAGTTACTTTCCCATTGAGAGCCTCTTACTCAAGCGGATGGTGAATAAACCCCCTCACTGGTGTGTTTTAATGGACCACTCAAGTTAGTACTCCTTTCATTTCTTTCAGTCACCTACATCACTGAGGCAAAACACTTTTGAAATGCTTTGGAAGCGTCCCGGAATGCCTGTAGAGAACGGAAGTGTTCACTGATGAGGATGTGAATTGGCTGAATGGATATTTCTCCGGATGGGTGTTGCAGACATTGTGGGATGTCCTGTCTTAGACGTGGAACTAAACACTCAAGGGAAACTCTGGGTCCGACATGTTTCACCACAGGCAAATAATGTCATGCATGTTGAGAACTAACTCTGAAACAATGATGAATTAGCCGGAAGATGATTGAAAACTAGAATATGTTGGTTGCATGTTTAGTCAGCGATGCAGGAAAGCTTTGCTGTGGCTCACTTGACAACATCAGAAGTGATGGACATTGAATTGTTGAATCTGAACCCTGAATCTTCTGGGAGTGTTTTCCATGATTTACTTCCTCAAAAGCATTAAAAGAATTCTTAAAGGTGCCCTAGAACTTCTTTTTAAAAGATGTAATATAAGTCTAAGGTGTCTCCTGAATGTGTCTGTGAAGTTTCAGCTCAAAACACCCCATAGATTTTTTTTAATTCATTTTTTTAACTGCCTATTTTGGGGCATTATTAACTATGCACCGATATATAGGTTGCGGCCCCTTTAAATTCTCGTGCTCTCCACCCACGGAGCTCGCGCTTGCCTTAAACAGCATAAACACAGTTTACACAGCTAATATAACCCTCAAAATGGATCTTTACAAAGTGTTCGTCATGCATTGTCTAATCGCGTAAGTACAGTGTTTATTTTGATGTTTACATTGATTCAAAATGAGTTTGAGGATATGCTCCGTGGCTAACGGGCTAATGCTACACTGTTGGAGAGATTTATAAAGAATGAAGTTGTTTATGAATTATACAGACTGCAAGTGTTTAATAATGAAAATAGCGACGGCTCTTGTCTCCGTGAATACAGTAAGAAACGATGGTAACTTTAACCACATTTAACAGTACATTAGCAACATGCTAACGAAACATTTAGAAAGACAATTTACAAATATCACTAAAAATATCATGATATCATGGATCATGTCAGTTATTATTGCTCCATCTGCCATTTTTCGCTGTTGTTCTTGCTTGCTTACCTAGTCTGATGATTCATCTGTGCACAGATCCAGACGTTAATACTGCCTGCCCTTGTCTAATGCCTTTAATATGAGCTGGCATATGCAAATATTGGGGGCGTACATATTAATGATCCCGACTGTTACGTAACAGTCGGTGTTATGTTGAGATTCGCCTGTTCTTCGGAGGTCTTTTAAACAAATGAGATTTATATAAGAAGGAGGAAACAATGGAGTTTGAAACTCACTGTATGTCTTTTCCATGTACTGAACTCTTGTTATTCAACTATGCCAAGGTAAATTCAATATTTAATTCTAGGGCACCTTTAAAGAAATCGCTCTAATTGAATTCCGTGTATAATTCCCATCACCAGTCACACCTCATCCGCCCAGTTTCTGGAATCAGTCACCGGTCCGTGTTGACGCTCGTCTGTTGATAGTATCTGGCCTTTGTTTGCAGGTGACTGTCTGTAACGACTGCAGCTGCACGTCACTCATCAGATAGACGTTGCCTCCCTCCTCGTCCTCCGCCTCCCTATTATCTGTTTTCTTCTTTCCACCCGATCAGGAGGAGGGACATACCCCAAGATCTCCAAAGGCCGCAGTTGTCTTGGTTACTCATGCGCACTAATCCAATATAGGTGGATGCTCCAAAACTGGGTTGCAAATGTAAAAATAGTGCTTTCCTCTTGAGCAGACCTTCCTTGAGCTCCATCAGAAAGGCAGTTTCTTACTTAGAAGTTTGGAAATATGAATTTATAATGTGATTTTTGCCAGAATGCATTGGGTACTTGGAGCAGTTCCATATTTCTTTCTCTCTTGTTTTCACTTCCTGACAAAGACAGGAAGCGTTTTAACAGTAGTGCAAGAGCAAATTATGTTTGTTGACACTTCATGCGTATTATATATTTCACAGGGCTGTCAATCGCTGAAAAAATTCTAATTGAATTTCATAATATGCCAATTATTTATTCAGATTAATTGCATAGCAATATTATTAGCTAAAAAGGTTCCCAAATGAGTAAAACATTGAATAGACAAAACGTTTCTTTAAAGTCAGTATAAATTGTTTTATCTTTATGTCATTGAACATACGCTTTAAAAAAATGCTGGGTTAAAAACAACCCAAGTTGGGTTAAATATGGACAAATGCATTGATTGGGTGGTTATGACCCAGTGGTTGGGTTAAATGTTTGACCAACTGTTGTTTAAAAATGACTATATTTCTGGCTTAAAATGAACCTAAAATTAAAAATCAGACACGTAATTACTAGAGGCAACATTAATAATCAAAAGGTGAACATTTATTAATAAGCAATTTATTAAATGTTTATAATTTAATTATTATTTATTAAATGTTTATTTATTAAACATATTAATAAATGTTAATTTCCATCCTATTTTTGGTTCGTTTAAAGCAGTAAATACAGTAATTAAAAAAAAATAGTTGAGTTAAATAAAACTACCCAGCAATTTGGGCAAACATTTAACCCAACCGCTGGGTTTGTCTATATTTAACCCAGCATTTTTTAGTGTGTAGTCCATAATCCACAGCAATCTATTTTACAGTTGAGTTTTGTTAAGTCGTTCACGCAATGCATTGTTTCATTCTGGCTGCAATATTTTTTTATTGCTTTTCTACGTTCATAAACACGAGATTAATTTAGTTAATTATTTAGCATATTTTTAATAACACTAAATTAGTGTTACATTTACAGTCCAAGTATTTTAACTTTTTTTTTTTTGTGCATCCCCAACAATGATGGGAAATGTAGTTTGGTCACAGAAGTCTATGTCCATGGATGGAATAAGAAGTCTTTTTAGGCAAGAAAATACATGTAGGGCCCTGCGGAAAACGCGGACGGATTTACTGTATAACACAGAATGTCACGAAATTGCATCATGTCAATGAGGTCAAATTGTTTGATAAATAAAAAGTAGGTCAGTACACTTAAATCAAATCGCGATATAGACTAGTGTCTGTGAATATTAAGCCGCAAAAAGACTCTGAAAGTCACTTCGTGAGCATTTTACCGTTTCATTTGAGAAAAACTATCGTCATATCATAAACACACAAGGTCTTCACGGCAACCCGTCAAAATAAAAGTTCGGTTCAACTTGAAGAAATTGTGACAAATATATTACTATTGTACAGTAGAATGTAGCTACATCTAAATGTAGTAATAATACTTACACTAATAATAATAAATTATTATTAAAAACTATTCCTTAAATAAAGTTTTCTTCCATGTTTTAATTTTAACAGTAAAACTCTATTGTGCTGCACTTTGTTTAAATGCATATGATTAAAAAATAAATTAAAATAATGTTTTATGCCTTAATTTGATTGCAAGAAAAATGAAAATACACAACAGAATTTCTGCGGGGAAAAAATTCATAGGGCCCTAAAAAATTAATACATTTAGTTGTTTTTGTGAATTCAATTAATTAAACATGCTTTTTGATTTTTAAAATTGTATTTAACAATTAAAATGGAGTTCAGAAAGCTTAAAACAGAAAACACAGAATTTGGTTAAAATAAAACATAAAGAAGTAGTATTTAATAGGGCCCTAAAAATGTAATTTTTGTTGAACTTTTAATAAATTGTTGTTGAATTGTATAAGTTTAATGATTTTAATTAATTAGGCTAGACATGCTCACATTAGCATCGCTAAGGCATGCTTTTTGATTACTAAAATTACATTTAACCATTAAAATGGAGTAAAAAAAACCCCGGAATCCAGCAAAATTAAAACAGATTTCATAGGGCCCTGTAAATATTCACAGTTATAATTTATTATAATTAATAATCTTCCTTAATTGACACCCTTTACTCAAAGTCTGGGCTTAATGAGTTTTTCCGCTGATAATTATGACATTGTGGCACTCAGTGAGCTCATCTCATAAATACGATAATTCCGACATGACTTGAAGGATGCACAAGTGCATTTGATGGATTAACCAGCAGGTTTAGTACGAGTCATCCATGGCTCATTAAATTCCTAAGACTGTTTATCTGGGATGAGAGATGCTTTCGTCGTCCTGCATCCGTCAGTTGGTTGCAAACGGCGTTGTTTGCGAAGAATCCCACGTGACGGGCCCTCGTCGCGCGTTTCCCTCCCTCTTCGATCTCCGCGTCTGTCGTGGCTCCGCACAGAGGATTTGATACATGCTGCCATTAGTGGCTGTTCTCCCATTGAAAGCGATGCTAATGTGACCGTTGGCCTGATTGCGAGGGAGAAAGTGAGGATCTGGACGTGCCTTGTGTCACTGGTAACAATGGCCCTTTGTGTAGGTCACTCCTTGCTCAATACATGGGGTTTGTTTAATTGAGATAGCAATAGGACAGCAACGTTACCCTCGGACAAGACTAGATTACACACACCAGTGCAAAAACAAGAACTACCGGATTGGCAGATGACAGTTTTTATGATCTGTGCAACAGTGCAAGAAAACAGGCTGTTTGAGCTGAGTTTTGGTGATGGGATTCATAAGGATTCTTTAAACTGTAACTTAAATGTCACAATCAACCAGTCAATATTTATGCTGATTTAAGTCTAAAAAATGGCAGAAAGCACTTTTTGTGTTTTTTGCCTCAAGTTTGCGTGCCTGTAACTCAAGAAGTATTAAAGATATCTTAATATCCTTTCAGATTCTGGTTCTTAACAAACTTTTCTTTTAGTATCTTCATTTTAATGGCCCTCGATGGTTCAATCCCAGAGATATGGAGATCTTAATGTGGCTCCATGAGTAAATTGGTAAGTTGTACACACATTCAGTGGTCAAAAACCAAATGTGGATCACTTTGCAAACAGCTGATATATTTTTGCTTTTAAAGAGGAATATCTAAAGAACAAATAATGTTAAAACTAGAAATGTATCTCCTGTTTTTCTATCAACTCAATTGCATAGAACATACCCGTCTGAGTACCATAAATGCTCCTTTTCCAAAGTTCACACGCCTGTAACTCTAAAAGTATTCAAGATATCTTAATATCCTTCTAGATTCTCATTCTTAATAAACTTTCCTTTTGAAATCTTCATTTTGAAGACCCTGTATAGTTCAGTTCCATAAATATGGGGATCTCAAAGCAGCTCCATGTTCAAATTGTTGAATTTTACCCATTTTCAGTGATCGAAAACCAAATGTGGTTCACTTTGCACGGGTATGTTCTATGCAATTGAGTTGATAGAAAAACATGAGATACATTTCTAGTTATAGAACATTATTTGTTCTTCAGATATTCCTCTTTAAAAGAAGAAGTATCAGCTGTATGAAAAGTGACCCACATTTGGTTTTTGACCACTGAAAATGTGTACAATTTACCAATTTACTCATGGAGCCGCATTAAGTTCTCCATATCTCTGGGATTGAACCATCGAGGGCCTTTTGAATCGAAGATACTAAAAGGAAAGTTTGTTTAGAAACAGAATCTAAAAGGATATTAAGATATCTTTAATACTTCTTGAGTTACAGGCATGCAAACTTCAGGCAAAAAACACAAGAAGAGCTTTTTGCCATTTTTGAACGTTCACTGTTGGCATATAATGAAACACAGATTGCTAAAGTCAACAGATTTTATTACTAGACCTACCAATCTCTGTGTAAAAATAAAATAAAGACACTGCCATCTTTCTAAAGTCATTTTTACACCCCTCTAATTTGGCTCCAAATCTCAGGTGAAAATGGTCATTTTGACCCCCCTCTACAATATAGTGGATTACTCAGTATATACATCTGTGACATTTGATATTTTGGCTTTCATCATTATTTATGTTTGTATTTCTACAGAAAAATATTTTAAAAATCCTAACTGGATAATTTAAGTGAGCACTGAGCTGATTTTAAGGTCATCTTGCCTACTAGGGTGGCAAGTCGCATGGTATAAAGTTCACACTCTTTTAGCTGTGGACGTTCACTTCTGTCAAAGCAGAATTATTTTTGTGAAATGATTCACATACAGTCACTTCCTCTTGTAGTTGCACTGAAGCTTGTCTTGACGGTGCAGTCACATGTAGATTCATGTTTCCAAAACAAAGTCGACTGATAGATAGCACACAAGATTCAGGAAGTTACTCGAACCTTGTTAAATAAAAAAAACGCCACATTATATTACTGTGTACGAGTGTTCTTTGTGAGGGAAAAAAAGCTGTTTTGCTGTGATTGAACTTAAGTGGGCTCATACCAGGTGAGATCATATAATATTTCCTCTTGATTCATTTCTCGACTGAACACATTGAGATTGAGAAACAATCGGTTAGAAGAAATGGCTCATTTCTAGAGAGACTTTGAACACTTATTGTAGGACTCAATGAATCTGTGCTTTTGTTACATTTCGTTTCAGTATTGACAGCATTTACATTTAGCAGATGCTTTTATTCAAAACGATTTACATTGCATTTTATGATTTTCCTGTAAATTCCCTGTTGAACTAGGTAATTTCTGCATCAGTACAAATCAAATGTTTCATTGCTCATGTTCAACAAAATACTAATGACTAATAAAAAATCAGCAAGAGCAATGTTTGTGTCACCAACTAGCTCACAGTACGATTCACGCCACTTCAGAATTACATTTTCCTGATAATGTACTCACCCCCATGTCTTTCAAGATGTTTGTCTCTCTTTCTTCAGTCAAAGAAATGAAGGTTTTCGAGGAAAACATTCCAGGATTTTTCTCCATATAGTGAACTTCACTGGGGTTCAACGGGTTGAAGGTCCAAATATCAGTTTCAGTGCAGCTTCAAAGAGCTCTACATGATCCCAGACGAGGAATAAGAGTCTAATCTAGAGAAACCATCAGACATTTACTAAAAAAAAATAAAAATGTATACACTTTTTAACCACAAATGCTCGTTTTGCACTGCTCTGTGATGCGCCACGCATGACGTAATCATGTTGGAAAGTTAACGTGTGACGTAGACGTCACAAGTGTTTGCAAAGTGAACGCGCAAAGACTAAGTCAAACGGCCTTTACAAAAAAAGTTTTGATATCGGATGAGTTTGAAGTTGGAGGAGAAAATGAGATGGTGTTTTTCGCCCTACAGCAGTACTTCCACCTACGACCTACGCGTGACCTTTCCAACATGATTACGTCATGTAATCCCGTTGAACCCCAGTGAAGTCCACTATATGGTGAAAAATCCTGGAATGTTTTCCTCAAAAGCCTTAATTTCTTTTCCACTGAAGAAAGAAACACACAAACATCTTGGATGACATGGAGGTGAGTAAATTATCAAGAAATCATGTTAATAGGCAAAAAAAAGCGTGTCATTTCTCTGATAAAAGAACATCTTAATCGGCACAGTTGGTGTTAGATTAAAAAAAAAAGAAAAAAGATTGATTTCCTTCTTTTTATCCCCTTTTTGCCGAACACGTCTTGCTCTAGTCATGGAATTCCTGGAAATTGTCACCCTGATATCAGCGGCTGATAGTGTGATGCTATATAAAGATATAAGTATGGACAATATATCACCTGACCTCAACAGCTCTTACACTGTCGGCAGAGTTAAATGAGTGTCAAACTATTTTCCATACACGGCTGTATTTTTANCACGTGTGACGTAGACGTCACAAGTGTTTGCAAAGTGAACGCGCAAAGACTAAGTCAAACGGCCTTTACAAAAAAAGTTTTGATATCGGATGAGTTTGAAGTTGGAGGAGAAAATGAGATGGTGTTTTTCGCCCTACAGCAGTACTTCCACCTACGACCTACGCGTGACCTTTCCAACATGATTACGTCATGTAATCCCGTTGAACCCCAGTGAAGTCCACTATATGGAGAAAAATCCTGGAATGTTTTCCTCAAAAGCCTTAATTTCTTTTCCACTGAAGAAAGAAACACACAAACATCTTGGATGACATGGAGGTGAGTAAATTATCAAGAAATCATGTTAATAGGCAAAAAAAAGCATGTCATTTCTCTGATAAAAGAACATCTTAATCGGCACAGTTGGTGTTAGATTAAAAAAAAAAGATTGATTTCCTTCTTTTTATCCCCTTTTTGCCGAACACGTCTTGCTCTAGTCATGGAATTCCTGGAAATTGTCACCCTGATATCAGCGGCTGATAGTGTGATGCTATATAAAGACATAAGTATGGACAATATATCACCTGACCTCAACAGCTCTTACACTGTCGGCAGAGTTAAATGAGTGTCAAACTATTTTCCATACACGGCTGTATTTTTAGTCTCGCCTCCGTAGCGCTTTTCTCTCTCTGAACTTATTAGCCTACTTCTGTGAAAGACTTTTGCTTCCCAGCGGAGCGGCGTGGGAACGCTTGTCATAATACCTGGAGTAATAGACCATGTTCTTAACGAAACGTCTTTGTGACTTTCAGCGCATTGAAAGTCATCAGTGGTGTTTACACAGGGCTTTAAGACACACCTGTGTTTGACATAGAGGTGGGACGGTCTTGTCTTCAAGTCAACTGACAACCATGAATGAGCCGGGAGGTTCGGGGCATGATTGTGACACATGGTTTAACACGTCCAAACGGCTGATGAAGGGTGTGGTGACACCCTCTAGGGCACAACGGCACAACTCTCGTCTTTTAAACGCTGCTTTCTGTATGTTGCTGTCCTTGCAAAGTCTTTTTCCTTTGCTTTTGCCATTCCAGATGTTGATATTTTCCCTCTTTCTTTGCCCATGCAGTTTTTTTTAATGCTCAGAACAGAGGCGCAGTGATATCTCGTAATGCTGTTCTCAGCGTTTCCAGGACGAATTGATCTCTGTCCATTAGCTTCTCCATCTTACTCGGCGAAACATCACCCCACCTGATGCTGAGGGATAAAACGGTCTCCTTCTGATGGCTTTTTAGGTCATCGGCTTCATTTTCACATTCTTCACAGCGGTCACAGGTTGGTGACCCGCGCTTGTTTCAATGCGGGAAAAGCCAGCTGGATTTATGTGTCAGACTGAAGCCCTTCAGGAGTTTTCATGGGTCAGAAATGGTTTTCGGTGGTAGTGTACACACCTGCCAACCTTTTTGATTACTCAATTGCAAGTTATCAATAATTAACAATTACATAATGCAGTTAACGCAGGATATACGAGCTATTATGAGGGTAGAAAGGACTTTAAAGGCTGGACCTCCATGAATTATGGAGCAGGCTATCAGTTTTCCTCCTGTGTAAAATCTGTTCTGTTCTCATGCTCCCAGATTGGAGGGAAAAGCTGGCTTGGTTTGGCTTTAAATATTGCAAGAGATGCTTTCAATCACTAAAATAAAAGGAAATATCTGTTAAGGAGTAGGAAACATTTTCATTAGAAGCACAATTTTAGAAAAAAAAAGGTTCAGTGAGGTTCCTTTTCTTCTAAGAGTGAATACAGTCAGAATATTTTAAATATTTTAGATTGATAAAGGATTAGTTCACTTTTAAATAAAATTTTCCTGATAATTTACTCACCCCCATGTCATCCAAGATGTTCATGTCCTTCTTTCGTCAGTCAAAAAGAAATTAAGGTTTTAGATGAAAACATTCCAGGATTTTTCTCCTTATAGTGGACTTCAATGGACTCCAAACGGTTGAAGGTCAAAATTACAGTTTCAGTGCAGCTTCAAAGGGCTTTAAACGATACCAGACCAGGAATAAGGGTCTTATCTAGCGAAACGATCGGTCATTTTCGAAAAAAATTTAAATGTATATGCTTTATATAAACAAGTGGTTCCGCCAAAACCGCATTTTCGTATTCTTCAAAAAGCGTACGCTGTATGTCCTACGCCTTCCCTGTTCTACTTACGGAAAAAATGGAACTGGCGCCGCGTTCGTTCCGTAAGTAGAATAGGGAAGGCGTAGGACATAAGCGTTTTGAAGAATGCGGAAACGGGAAGTACATTCAAGGCGATATTTTGTGTTTATAAAGCATATACAATTGCATTTTTTTAGAAAATGACCGATCGTTTCACTAGATAAGACTCTTATTCCTCGTCTGGTATCGTTTAAAGCCTTTTGAAGCTGCACTGAAACTGTAATTTTGACCTTCAACCGTTTGGAGGCCATTGAAGTCCACTATAAGGAGAAAAATCCTGGAATGTTTTCATCAAAAACCTTAATTTCTTTTCGACTGAAGAAAGACATGGACATCTTGGATGACATTGGGGTGAGTAAATTATCAGGAAAATTTTATTTGAAAGTGAACTAATCCTTTAATTTTGATCTCTTTTCAAAGAGACACTTGGAAAATTATTGCTGAAGTGAAAAAAGTTTTAAAAAGTTGACTTAAAGTTACAGAATTTTAGGTTTGTTATGAAAAATGCACCAAAAAACAATTTTTCTATGATATATATATTTTTAAAAACACATTTTACTCTATATCTGTGAGAAAATCAAAGCAATAAATCTAAACAAGTTGTGTTCCAAATTTGAGGTTGATATCTCAAAAAATGAGCTTTCAGTAAGATTTTGTTTGGGCGCAGTACCAAACGTTTCCACTAGATGAAATTCATCTCCCATTCATTTCCAATGCGCTCATTTTTTTGACCACGAGGAGCACAAGTGTGACACTTTTTTTCAGGACCATTTAACCTTTTCGAATCATGTCCATGATTTTTGTGTGTGTGTTCACACAGCAAATGCCAAAACCTTTATCAAGTTTCATACCATTCCGATGAAGTAAACAATAAAAGTACTTTTTTGGTCAAAAATGACCGAAAAACATTTTTTGTCTTATATTAGATGTTCATGTTCAAGTTAAAATATTTTTTTCTAGTTAAATGGTTAAGAACAGAAACTGCAGTTTCAAACGGATAGTTCACCCCAAAATTAACATGTTGTTCTCATATTTCCATCACCAGAACTTTTACGTTTCCTGGAGAAACTTTACATTGACTTGCAAAAACCCAGACGGAATTGCGGAATCCAGAATCCAGTCATAAAAACTGAATTTACTGTATAACACAGAATGTCACAGAATATATATATACATTTAAAAAAAAAATTTAATGAATAAATAAAAAGTAGGTCAGTACACTTAAATTAGTTTGCGATATAGACTAGTGTCTGCGAATAAAAAGAGTATTTGAATATGAATCCTGCATGTCCTGCTCGTCTCTGTTAATGAATGGCGCAGACCCGCGGTTTAATTTTCCTCACACACACTGAAGCACGCGTGACGCTCGCGGTGTTTTCAGCCTGTCTCGCCTCACTATACAAGGACATGAATGCATGAACTTCATCTCCAGAGTCACCTTATGCTAGCAAACTATCTTATCATAAACACACAGAAACTCAAAGGTCTTCAATGCAACCCGTCAAAATAAAAGTACGGTTTAACTTGAAGAAATTGTGACACAAATGTATTACTGTTGTACAGTAGAATTTAATTACATCTCATTTGGAATAATAATATTAATAAATGTATTAAATCTTAATTTAAGGAATAATTAATTTTTCTTTCTTGTTTTAGTTTTAACTGTAAAGCTCTGTTGTGCAGCACTTGACCAAAAAAGTTTTTTTTTTTAATGTCATATGATTAAAAGATGAATTAAATAAATGTTTTATGCCTTTATTTGATTGCCAGACAAATTAAAATGCACAATACAGAATTTCTGAAAAAACTAAACATTTCACAAAAATTGTTTTTATGAATTCAATTAATTAGACATGCTTTTTTGATTATTAAAATGTAATTAAACCATTAAATTGGAACCCAGAAAACAAATTTGAGGAAAAATATATAACTGAATTTGAGGAAAACAAATTGATTGTATATGGCCCTAAATCTGTCATTTTTGTTATACAGTTTAACAACCATTTATTAAAAGTTTAAGTTTCGTGATTTCAATTAATTAGACATGCTTTTTGATTACTAAAATTTAATTTAACCAATAAAATGGAGTCCAAAAAAATTTAAACGGAAGAAAAACAGAATCCAGAAAAATGTAAAAAAACGAAATTTTGAAAAAAAATCAAATGGAATTTGGGGAAAAATAAAACTGATTTCATAAGGCCCTACCTTTATGGCCTCAAGTCGGAGATATCATGCAGGAATATCCCACATCTTTAACATCCATGGAATCTTTCCATTCCACAAAAAAACATTCTTTATAGTGGAAAAATGTTCTTTAGATTTTAAAAATGTTTTTAACACCAAGAAAAAAAAGGTTCTTTTTAGGAACTGTTGACTGAAAGGTTCTTTCTGTGACATCACTGTGAAAACACCCTTTTGGAAATTTTATTTTTAAGAAAATTGAATTTTTAAGATTTTCCTGAAAACTGTCACTGCAGAAAACAAGCTGCCGCTTTAAGGATGGAAGAGATTGAAAGGGACCCGTCGCCGGCACCTGCCTCCCTCTCTCATGAATGAAAGGCTTGGCATTGAATGGGAATTTTAACTTGCAGATGAGCCGGTGGCATCTCTGTGATCAGACCCCGGTGTCGTCTTCCCCGCTACAACCATCCCTCATTAGCGCTCGCTCTCCCTCCCTCACAAGTGTGCCATTACCGACCGCCGCTTTGATGCCGTTTGATAAGAGCACCGATAATTATGATAATCACAACGGCAATGATAATCGACTATGAGCTAATCACATAAAAACCACTTCACCTTGTTGCTCGACAGCGGTGCTCAAACGTAGAGGAAGTGTGCTGCGCTTTTATGGGCCACCGGCTCCCCCGCTACTACCCAGCAGCACCTGGGAATTATTAGGGCTGTGCTGCTCGGTTTAGGTCAGAGTTTGTGTTGCTAATAGGGGTTAATGAACTACCCAGAGGCTATAGAGCGGAGCGCGATTGAAGTTAATGGGTTAACAGGAGCAGTTTTGTGCGTATGGTAATGACTGCGGCGAGTTAAGGGTACTTACACAATTACAACACAGTAAAGGCAACGAGTCACATCAACATGTCTAGTAAACAGAACCGTTCTGCATGCTTGACTGTCTGCGTGTCCTAAAGGTGAACGACACACACACACACACACAGTCTTGACTTTGAGCTGCATTGTATTTCTCAGTGTTCTGTTTTATATATATATATATATTTTTTTTATTAGTTTATTTTGTTCAGTTGTATTATTTTTTATTTCATTTAATATAGTATATTTTTGTTTATTTTGTACATTTTTTTTTTACATTNACATTTTGTTTTTATTGTATTTTGTATTTTTGTTTAATTTTTTTTCTAAGATTTGTTTTAAATATCAGGATGTGCTTCCTTTAGAACATATACCTGTATTTTACTTTTATTTTTTACTTTTTATTTTTTATTCTAAGATTTATTTTGAGAATTGGGATGTGCATCCTCAAAAGAAAATAAATATGTTCTGAAGATGCAAATCCCAATTCTCAAAATAAATCTTAGGGGGGAAAAAATAAGAAATGTACAAAATAAAATAAAAAATTGTCTTTTTTTTAAATTTATTTTTCTCTGTTTTGTTTTATATTATTTTTTAATTCATTTTTTTAAGTTTTT
>RJVU01071502.1:7897028-7909168 GCA_003731715.1 Anabarilius grahami
ATTTACTATTTCGTTCCCTTGATTTGCTAAATTGTGCTCACGATTTACTATTTCGTTCCCTCGATTTGCTAAATCGTTTGCACTATTTACTATTTCGTTCCCTCGATTTGCTAAATCGTGCTCACGATTTACTATTTCGTTCCCTCGATTTGCTAAATTGTTCGCTCTATTTACTATTTCGTTCCCTTGATTTGCTAAATTGTGCTCACGATTTACTATTTCGTTCCCTCGATTTGCTAAATCGTTCGCTCTATTTACTATTTCGTTCCCTCGATTTGCTAAATCCTGCGCACGATTTACTATTTCGTCCCTCGATTTTCTAAATCGTTCGCACAATTTACTATTTTGTTCCCTCGATTTGCTAAATCGTTCACACGATTTACTATTTTGTTCCCTCGATTTGCTAAATGCTGCGCACGATTTACTATTTTGTTCCCTCGATTTGCTAAATTGTGCTCACAATTTACTATTTCGTTCCCTAGGTTTGCTAAATCGTTCGCACTATTTACTATTTCATCCCTCGATTTGCTAAATTGTGCTCACAATTTACTATTTCGTTCCCTAGGTTTGTTAAATTGTGCTCACGATTTTCTATTTTGTTCCCTTAATTTGCTAAATCCTGCGTACGATTTACTATTTCGTCCCTCGATTTGCTAAATCGAGCGCTTGATTTAGCCTACTATTTTTTTTTTCTGCATGTCATGGGGGGACTCCATAAAATCAAACAATACTCTCCATATAGCTTGTTCACACCAAGGACGATGACTATAACGATAAAGAAAAAGATATAGTTACAAAAATAATTTTAAATGTAATAGAATAGCAGAATCCACATCACAACTATATCAATAACTGCACTATCGTTGGAATCACTTTCAGAATATTATTATTTTTTTTTTCTCCAGCTGATGAATGATAAAAACATTTACCTCAGAATCCATCCTGCTCGAAAGGCTTCATAAGCCTTGTTCAGACTGTCTAATTTTGTGCATATCCGATTGGAATCCGATTATATTTCGCAAATATGAATGGCAAATCCCTTTCGAACTACATTAACATTTAGTCATTTAGCAGACGCTTTTATCCAAAGCGACTTACAAATGAGAATAGTAGAATCAAATCAAATCAACAGAATCAAATCAAATCAATGATTTGATTCATATGTGGTTTGAAATCATTTTCAAATCGCATTTCTGGAAATCAGTTTCAGTCTGACCATAAGACAACATCTGTATTGCAAACCCCTCTATATTGCGGTTGTTTTTGGCGTATACCTACCAATGCAACATTATTGCAAAAGAAACCAATGCAGATATTCCGGAAAACAAGAGTGCCACGGGACTCACAAATCAGATCTGAACAGTTGTGATACTCAGTGTGGACAGTCAATAATTTAGATCAGATTCTAATCGGATACACAAATAATGGGAATTGGACTGACTGTGTGAACATAAGCAGTGAGACAGAAACTAAAGAGTGTTACTGACAGACTGGGAAGAGAGGAGCTGCAAAATTGTACAACATGGGGAAAATAATGTTTATTTGAACATTCAAGCATAAAAACCTATTGTAGTAGACTTTGAAAAAGGGCATAATCTTTAAATTGTCATTCGGAGCTCAAGTCGAAGTGAAACCGATTTATGTCTGTCTCTGTCTTTCCGTCTGTCTGACAGTGCCTTCTCACCCGCACGTCACCTCTTCCTTCAGGACTGCTCTCTAAAAGGTGAGCCATTTCTGTTTTTTTCAGGTGAATAAGTCAAAATTAAAAACATTTACATCAGAATCCATCCTGCTCGAGGAGCGTCATAACCAAGGAAATTCGTCGGTCAGAAAGTATGAGAACCCTGTGAATTATATATTTTTTTTTCGATGTAGGCTGGACTATTTTCATTATTTATCTTTATAAAGCATTCTCTCTCTCTTTCTCTGTCACCTTGAGTATGGTGGCAGTGTTCACTCTCTCCTCTGTCTGGTTGGTAATGAATAATTCAAAGCTTCTGAAGGTTTGCATGGAAACAGAGAAACTCCAGCCCCTTGATTTCCCTCCGTAGACTCTCTCTCACACACTAACACTGAGCAGTGCTCTGACCGCTGTGTGTCTCGTGTCTTTTACAGAGTCTGACATTGATGCCGCGACTGCTATGATGCTGTTAAACTCGGCCCCCGGACACCACAGTGACCCCTGTAAGAGAACACCTCCATCACTCTGACATCCTGACAATCAATAATACTGTCTAATGTTCTGTGTAACATTTTATCTGATGTTCTGTCTACCTCACCATCCATCCGTCTGTTCTATCTATCTATCTATTGTTCTATCATTCGTTCTATCCATCTTTCTATCATTCTATCTATCGTTCGTTCTGTTCCTTCGTTCTGTCTATCTATCTATCATTCTATTGATCGTTCTATCAATCGATCATTTGTTCTAATGTTCGTTCTGTCTATCATTCCACCCATCTCTATCTATCGACCTATCTATCACTCTATCCATCGTTGTATTGTTCGTTCCATCGTTCTATCACTGATCGTTCTATCGTTCGTTCTGCCGTTCGTTCTATCATTCTATCTATCGATCATTCTTATGTTCGTTCTAACATTCATTCGTTCTAATGTTATGTCTATCTATCGTTCCATCGTTCTATCTATCGTTCGTTCTGTTCCTTCGTTCTGTCTACCTATCTATCGTTCGATCGTTCTATTGATCGTTTGTTCTAACATTCGTTCTGTCTATCATTCCATCCATCTCTGTCGACCTATCTATCACTCTATCCATCGTTCTATTGTTCGTTCTATCGTTTGTTCTATCGTTCGTTTTATCCTTCATTCTGTTGTTCGTTCTGCCGTTCGCTCTATCATTCTATCGATCGCTCTATCAATCATTCTTACATTAATTCGTTCTAACATTCGTTCGTTCTAATGTTATGTCTATCTATCATTCCATCGTTCTATCTATCTATCGTTCGTTCTGTTCCTTCGTTCTGTCTATCTATCTATCGTTCGATCGTTCTATTGATCGTTTGTTCTAACATTCGTTCTGTCTATCATTCTATCTGTCTGTCTATCATTCCATCCATCTCTATCTATCGACCTATCTATCACTCTATCCATCGTTCTATCGTTTGTTCTATCGTTCGTTTTATCCTTCATTCTGTTGTTCGTTCTGCCGTTCGCTCTATCATTCTATCGATCGCTCTATCGATCATTCTTACATTCATTCGTTCTAACATTCGTTCGTTCTAATGTTACGTCTATCCATCATTCCATCGCTCTATCATTCTTTCTATCTTTCGTTCTATCCATCATTCTATCTATCGATCTGTATATCTATCTATCTATTGTTCGATCGTTCTATTGATCGTTCTATCAATCGATCATTTGTTCTAACGTTCGTTCTGTCTATCATTCCATCCATCACTCTATCCATCGTTCTATTGTTCATTTCATCGTTCTATCACTGATCTCTCTATCGTTCGTTCTGTCGTTCTTTCGTTCTATCCTTCGTTCTGCCGTTCATTCTATCATTCTATCCATCGTTCTATCGATCGTTCTTATGTTCGTTCTAACATTAATTTGTTCTAACATTCGTTCGTTCTAATGTTATGTCTATCTATCATTCCATCGTTCTATCGTTCGTTCTGTTCCTTCGTTCTGTCTATCTATCTATCGTTCGATCGTTCTATCGATCGTTTGTTCTAACATTCGTTCTATCGATCGTTTGTTCTAACATTCGTTCTGTCTATCATTCTATCTGTCTGTCTATCATTCCATCCATCTCTATCTATCGAACTATCTATCACTCTATCCATCGTTCTATTGTTCGTTCTATCGTTTGTTTTATCGTTCGTTCTATTGTTCGTTCCATCTTTCTGTCACTGATCGCTCTATCGTTTGTTCTATCCTTCATTCTGTTGTTCGTTTTGCCATTCTATCGATCGCTCTATCGATCATTCTTACATTCATTCGTTCTAACATTCGTTCGTTCTAATGTTACGTCTATCCATCATTCCATCGCTCTATCGTTCGTTCTATCTTTCGTTCTATCCATCGTTCTATCTATCGATCTGTCTATCTATATCTATCTATCGTTCGATCGTTCTATTGATCATTCTATCAATCGATCATTTGTTCTAACGTTCGTTCTGTCTATCATTCCATCCATCTATCACTCTATCCATCGTTCTATTGTTCATTCCATCGTTCTATTACTGATCTTTCTATCGTTCGTTCTGTCGTTCTTTCGTTCTATCCTTCGTTCTGCCGTTCATTCTATCATTCTATCCATCGTTCTATCGATCGTTCTTATGTTCGTTCTAACATTAATTTGTTCTAACATTCGTTCTGTCTATCATTCTATCTGTCTGTCTATCATTCCATCCATCTCTATCTATCGAACTATCTATCACTCTATCCATCGTTCTATTGTTCGTTCTATCGTTTGTTTTATCGTTCGTTCTATCTTTCTGTCACTGATCGCTCTATCGTTTGTTCTATCCTTCATTCTGTTGTTCGTTTTGCCATTCTATCGATCGCTCTATCGATCATTCTTACATTCATTCGTTCTAATGTTACGTCTATTACGTCATTCCATCGCTCTATCGTTCGTTCTATCTTTCGTTCTATCCATCGTTCTATCTATCGATCTGTCTATCTATATCTATCTATCTATCGTTCGATCGTTCTATTGATCGTTCTATCAATCGATCATTTGTTCTAACGTTCGTTCTGTCTATCATTCCATCCATCTATCACTCTATCCATCGTTCTATTGTTCATTCCATCGTTCTATTACTGATCTTTCTATCGTTCGTTCTGTCGTTCTTTCGTTCTATCCTTCGTTCTGCCGTTCATTCTTTCGTTCTATCGATCGTTCTTATGTTCGTTCTAACATTAATTTGTTCTAACATTTGTTCGTTCTAATGTTGTCTATCTATCATTCCATCGTTCTATCTACCGTTCGTTGTGTTCCTTCGTTCTGTCTCTTTCGTTCGATCGTTCTATTGATCGTTTGTTCTAACGTTTGTTCTGTCTATCATTCTATCTGTCTGTCTATCATTCCATCCATCTCTATCTATCGAACTATCTATCACTCTATCCATCGTTCTATTGTTCGTTCTATCGTTTGTTTTATCGTTCGTTCTATTGTTCGTTCCATCTTTCTGTCACTGATCGCTCTATCGTTTGTTCTATCCTTCATTCTGTTGTTCGTTTTGCCATTCTATCGATCGCTCTATCGATCATTCTTACATTCATTCGTTCTAACATTTGTTCGTTCTAATGTTGTCTATCTATCATTCCATCGTTCTATCTACCGTTCGTTGTGTTCCTTCGTTCTGTCTATCTTCCGTTCGATCGTTCTATTGATCGTTTGTTCTAATGTTCGTTCTGTCTATCATTCTGTCTGTCTATCATTCCATCCATCTCTATCTATCACTCTATCCATCGTTCTATCGTTCGTTCTGTCGTTCGTTTTATCGTTCGTTCTATCGTTCGTTCCATCGCTCTATCACTGATCGCTCTATCGTTTGTTCTATCGTTCGTTCTGTTCATTCTGCCGTTCGCTCTATCATTCTATCGATCGCTCTATCGATCATTCTTACGTTCGTACTAACATTCATTCGTTCTAACATTCGTTTGTTCTAATGTTATGTCTATCATTCCATCGCTCTATCGTTCGTTCTATCTTTCTTTCTATCCATTGTTCTATCTATCGTTCGTTCGATCATTCTATTGATTGTTCTATCAATCGATCATTTGTTCTAACGTTCATTCTGTCTATCATTCTGTCTGTCTATCATTCCATCCATCTCTGTCTATCAACCTATCTATCGCTCTATCCATCGTTCTGTTGTTCATTCCATCGTTCTATCCCTGATCGTTCTATCGTTCGTTCTGTTGTACTGCCGTTCGTTCTATCATTCTATCGATCGTTCTTATGTTCGTTCAAACATTCATTCGTTCTAATGTTATCTCTATCATTCCATCGTTCTATCATTCATTCGTTCTATCCATCATTCGATCTATCGCTCTTTCGCTCTGTCGTTTGTTCTATTCTTCATTCTGCAAATTCGTTCCATCTATCTATCTCTCTATTGTTCGTTCGTTCTGTCCTTTCTGCCGTTCGGTCTGTCTGTCTGTGTATCTATTGTTATATCGTTCTATCCATTGTTCTATCCTTCATTCTGTCCTTCGTTCTGCAGTTTGTTCCATCTATTGTTCCATCTATCATTAAATCTATCATTCCTATCTATCGCTCTATTCATCGTTCAATCACTGATCGTTCTGTCATTCGTTCTGCTGTTCGTTCTATTGACCATTCTATTGTTCCATTTCTTTTTCCATTCATCGTTCCATCTACCATTCCATATATTGTTCCATCTATAATTCCATCTATCTCTCTATCTATTGATCGATCGATCGTTCTATCTATCTGTCTGTCTGCATCTGTGAGTCTGTTGTTCTGCTCCGGTGTCTCATGTTCAGTGATGATCTAGTTCAGGTTCATGCAGAAAGTCACGTTTGCGTCTTTATTTATTGCGATGGTTTTGCAAATATGTCTGTGTAATGACTAAAAGCTCTTGCTGGTAATTAGTGCAGCATTGCACTTCCTTCACACGTCTTTATCCTCGTTAAGCGTGTCACTGTAGTGTTCTCTACCTCTAATGAGCCTTAATCACCCATAGCAGAATAAACCATCATAAGAGGGCTTCATTAAGACGGGCGGATGAAAGTACTTGATGACGCGTTTCATAACGCCAGTTTACAGACTGACACTTCAAAGATGGAAAATTTGTCTAAATCTCATGAAGCCTGTCAAGAACATGTCCCCAAATAGAAACCTGTTCTAGTAGAGCCTAAAAACAACAAGACTTTGTGAAAGGGCATAATAGGTTGTGTTATGAGTGTGCCGTCCATGTCATAATTGTTGTGTTTTGGTCCACAGGTGACCCGGACAGCCCTATAGACCTCTCACGCCCGGACTCGGTCCTTGTGAGCAGCGACCCAAAGCAGGACCACAACTACAGCAGCTCCTCCTTCCAGCGCTGCTCGTCTCGCTCTTCCTCGTCCTCCTCGTCCTCACTGTCATCCCTGGACGAGGCAGGCTGCGACTCCGGCCAGGGCCGCCGCGCCGGCAGCGAGGGTTTCCACAGCGACGAGGACTCGGAGGAGGAGAGGAACTCACGTCTGCCCTCGCTTCCCGTTCGCCGCCCGCTCACCATCAAGTGCCCTCTTCCGGGTAAACGTGTCCGTCATGAGTCCAAACCGGAACTGGACGAGGAGTTGAAAGAGGCGGCCGGGTCTCTCTTACACCTGGCCGGGATCCGTTCCGGCCTGGATCTCTCTAAGCGAACGGCCAAGAGTAAAAAACTGGAAAAGCACCGGAAATGAAGCCGAAAAATCCCTGGACTGTGTATCAGTGACTGTGCCTCCCATCATGGAAACCCTCTCTCTCTCTCTCTCTCTCTCTTCTTTTGTTTTCTACATTTTTCATTTTATATGAGAGATTTTCCCTCCCTGACTCAAACTACGGCAATAGCGACTTTCACGCGGAGGTGAACGAAGCCATACTGAGACTTTGGAGCGCGAATGGAGAAATCGTTCCTGTACGTGCTTCAGGATTTCTCTCAGTGAAGTTGGATAGGGAGAAACTGATGTGTTTTCTCTTAAACGTTTGCATGCTTCCTCTTTAGGTGAGTGTCCTACTCTTCCAAGTGAATCTGTGGCGTTTCTACAGAGAACGAGTGCATGTCCGTGTTGTTCGAAGCACTAACCTCTCCCGTCGTCCACTTTATGAACGCGCTCCAGAAAATGGAAAACGAGAATTACGTCAAGAGTTCCCAGTTTTTTGTGTTGTTTTTGAAGTACACAACAAAGAAATGCAATAATTATCATCAGGCGGCTGGCGTTACGTTCTTTTCTCTTCATCAGAGGCACTGGATATCATTGCGGATGGCATGCAGAAAGGATTTATGGATAACGGATGACTTTTTTTTCTCCATCAGTCGTGATATTTATGGGGTAAATCTCATGAAAATACATCAGGGTCACACTTCACTTCAGAATCAAAAAGAAAAAGAAATAGTTTTGCACCCAAAAATGATATTTCTGTCATTAATTACTCACCCTCATGTCGTTCCACACCCATAAAACCACAAATTAAGATATTTTTGATGAAATCCGAGAGGTATATGACACGTCCATAGACTTTCAAGGTCCAGAAAGGTACTAAAGACATCGTTAAAACTGTCATGTGACTGCAGTGGTTCAACCTTAATGTTATGAAGAGACGAGAATACTTTTTGTGCGCAAAAACAAAACAAAAATAATGACTTTATTCAACAATCTCTTCTCTTTCTGTGTCATTCTCATATGTTGTTTACATCCAGCACTTCCATGTTCTACGTCTACGACTTATTATTGGCCGGCTCCTGCGTCAGCATCACATGCATCCGTCGTGCTGATCACGTGATCAGCTTTGGCCAATACTGAGCCGGCATTTGGACGTAAACACAGAAGCCTTCACTGTGTTTAAGGATAATGACACAGAAGAGATTGTTGAATAAAGTGTTTTTTTGTGCACAAAAGTATTCTCACCTCTTCATAACATTAAGGTTGAACCACTGCAGTCACATGACTGTTTTAACGATGTCTTTAGTACCTTTCTGGACCTTGAAAGTGTTGATTATGGATGAGAATATACCTTATATTTCATCAAAAATATCTTAATTTGTGTTCTGAAGATGAATGAAGGTCTTACGGGTGTGGAACGACATGAGGGTGAGGAATTAATGACAGAAATTTCATTTTTTGGTGAACTAACCCTTTAAAATGAAAACCATTATTACATGACTCATTATTCCCTTTTTTCTCAATAATTCTCATTGCTGTAATAGATTATTTTTATTTATTTATAAATCTGCGGTGGAACTTTAAAAAAATGCTAAATTAAACTTTTTTCCTTTTTAAAATCTGCAAAAATTGGCATAAAAATAATACAATTTCTACCTTAATGTAACTTTTTTGTGCTTACAATAATGAGTTTATAGGAAAAATGTGCTTAGTTGTCATGAAAATGTTAAATGCCGAAATTTCTTATTTGATTTTCTTGTTTCGGGGTGCACTATGACCTGAACATGTGACATGTTTCATGAGATTTACCCTATAAATTAAAAACAATGAAATGACTGGAATCAAAGCCTAATCTGGAGTATCAACACAGGATCAAGCATCACCAGAAGGATTAATAAACACAAAACCGCCCTAAATGTCCTCTGAATTGACTCCGAATAAATAGTACACGTTTTCCCATCATCCTCGTTTCTTTCGTTTGCGCCTCTCTTCGGTCTCCGTGATCTGTTCGGATCAGTTTTTTGTGTGCGAACTGAAACCGGCCTTTCATGGCAGAGCTTGCTGTTTGATTCCCTCTGTCCAGACCCTATGCAAAAACAACGGAAGCCGTGTAGCTCTATATTTCCTCTTGATATATATATATATATATATATATCAATATATAGCGTGTGTGTGTGTGTGTGTTTGTGATTATGTATGTATGTGCCCATTCGTTGCGTGTTTTAACGCAGTCAGCAGACTTTGGGAGGTCAATACTGGAGTTCACGACTGTGGGTGTAGATGTACAGATGCATGAAACCTGTCAGGAAAAGGTCATATTTCACCTCAAAATCAAAGGAAAAATAGGAAATTATGTTTTTTGTTTTTTTTCTTGACAATTTTTAGGCACATTTTCCCCTCCAAATGACTGATGTCAGCACTGCCACATTGAGCCAGCAGAGAATTCTGGGGGAAAAAGGCACATAATGAAATGCCTTTTAATATCTCATTTATTTTCATTACTGTAATGTGAAAACAAAAATGTATATATTATGTAAATTGTAAAGTATTTATACTTCTTCATGGTAGTATTTGTTGTATTGCCTCTAATTTATGCTGATTTTAATTTAATATTACAGTATTTGTTACCATAATACAGTTAAAAAATGTTTTGAGTGATGAGAAACGACACATAATTAACATCTGAATTCATTACAGTAATGGGATCTGCTTCATTTTGTTTTTGTGCAATATTGTGCATTTTCTTTCTCTTTTTTAAAATTATATTTTGGGGTGAAATATGATCCACACGTTTTCATGGGAAACTACTGCCACATTTACAAAAACAAAACATGTTAGCACAGGTACATGAAAGCAGATGTTTTAAATATTCATATTTATTCATGCTGTATGTTGTAGAGGCAGTATGCATCTATGCCGTGGATACAGCAGCCAGAATCCAAGTATGCTCCGCGTTTCTGTTGTTTGGCCTCATTTGACCCTCTGTTTGAAATTAGTGCTCTAAAAAACTCAACCGAACCAGAATCCCAGCAGCTCATTTGAAATGCATGACCTGTGCCAAAACATGTAAATCACTGCCTCAAAGACACCTAGACGAGTTCATTAAGACGCCACAATTGAAAATGAAGAACAAAAGGGTCACGTTTAATGAGCTATTGAATTGTTCATTTAATTTGGAGCCCATGTTTTGTTGTCTTTCTGTAGCAAACAGCATCAGTGTGACTGTCTACAAGACCTGCTTTTGTTCCTCGTGCCAAAATATCAAATGATTTAATCACTGCCAAGATTGGTTTACTAATCCTTTCTTTTTTTTTCTTGTTTTTTGTGCATCAGGTTAAAGAAGTATTGAATATTAACTAATAAAACTGCCAAGTACCTGTGAGGGCGAATCCCACCAAACATGTCAAGAACATTTTTCTTGATTTCACCTCAAAATCAAAATGAAGAAATTTAAGAAATGATATTTTACTTACAGACAATTAAACCTATTTTATGATGATCACTATAGTTTGTTTTCTTGTGTGTGTGTGTGTGTATATATATATATATGTGTTTTCAATGTGTGTGTGTGTATATATATATATATACACATATACACACACACACACTTGCGTATATATTTATTTATATATATATATGCATTAATGCAAAATTATGCATTTAAAATTTGCATATGCATTTAAATGTGTATGTGTGTATATATATATATATATATATATATATGTGTATGATATACACGCACATATACATACATACATTTATTTTTATACTATTTTGGGAAATATGATCAGGACATGTATTCGTGAGATTCACCCATGAGGCAAGATGAAATCTGGGAAAATATTGACCCCAAATGTAACATCTTTGATTTTCTATTTAACATGAGTGTATTATGAAATTGCAATTCCTGAAATAAATTTTGTAAACTGCCATTGTTTCTCTGCACTGCCACGTGACCAACTGCTCGCTCGATATCCACCCCGCCATCCTCAGTTTCCGTAGATGTTCCTGTGAATCAAATGTCAGAGGTTAAATTACATCCGTGAGAGCTTTTTGCCAACTGTGAACAGTAGATTCGCGAGGCCTGTGCCGGTGATGCGTCTCGGACGATGCTTGTGAATGAATCTGACACGTCTGAGTGTGAAGAGCCTCCATGTGTTTATGCTGGTGCGACTTCTTCCGTTTAGTGTTTGTCTCATTATATTTTCCTCATGTTGTCTTCTGCCTAATATTGAGTGTGTCGAGACTGCATTGAATGATGTAAATAAATCTGACTTCTGTTCTGAACACTGACAGCTGCCACCTCAGTATCAGTTTGTTACTGTCTGTCAGACGGACAAACCCCTCGTTTTTTGTACGCTAACCTCTGTTAATAAAATGTTTATAAAATTTATTTTCGCCAAAGATATGCAATTGCATTATATATGGTATTACTGAATAAAAGATGTTGTTTTACTTAAGATGCTTTTGTCCAGATGTGAGTTGAATTGTCTGTCAATTTTTGTAGTTAGCTAAAATATATATTATACAGTAGTCAACATTTGAAGTGGATCAAAAAAGTTCAGCAAAATTGTCCTAAGAACCAAGTTGTCCTAAGAAGAAGATTTTAGGACAACTTTGAGTAACTTTTTTGATCCACTTCAAATGTTGACTACTGTATATAATATGCACAAACTTTTGTTAGATGTGATTCATTCTTTAATCAGTTTGACAGAACGATATAGTGTGTGTATATATATACTCATATAAACCAGTCAACTTTTGTCATATATATATATATATATATATAT
>RJVU01071502.1:7909472-7925853 GCA_003731715.1 Anabarilius grahami
ATACTCCGATACAAATGTATAGTATAATGCAATGTAAGTCGCTTTGGATAAAAGCGTCTGCCAAATGCATAAATGTAAATGTAGTGTAAATATATACTAATATGCATATAAAAGTCAACTTTTGTCACTAATATGTATATGAGTATATATATAAACACTATATATATTTTAGCTCTGTCAAATCGATTAATCGCATCTAAATTTGTTTATATATGCATACAAACTTTTACATTAGCTGCTATTATTTATATATATATAAATAATAAATGAATAAAATTAAAACTAAATAAAACATCACAAGAGCCAATATTTTATTCACAATAGAACATAGATAACAAAAATTTTACACTTTTATCCATTAAATGAGCTAATTTCAAATGTGATGCCTGCTACAGGTCTCAAAAAAGTTGGCACGGGGGCAACAAATGGCTGAAAAAGCAAGAATTTTTTAAAAGATTCAGCTGGGAGTACATCTAGCAACTAATTAAGTTAATTGATATCAGGTCTGTAACATGATTATCTATAAACGGGATGTCTTAGAGAGGCAGAGTCTCTCAGAAGTAAAGATGGGCATAGCTGTGAAAAAGTGCGTAAAAAGATTGCGGAATACTTTAAAAACAATGTTTCTCAACGTCAAATCAAATTGCAAATCTCATCATCTACAGTGCATAACATCATCAAACGATTCAGAGAAACTGGAGAAATCGCTGTGCCTAAGGGACAAGGGCGAAGACCTTTATTGGATGCCCGTGGTCTTCGGGCCTTCAGACGACACTGCATCAATCATCGGCATGATTGTGTCAATGACATTACTAAATGGTACTTCCAGAAACCACTGTCGGTAAACACAATCCGCCGTGCCATCTGCAGATGCCAACTAAAGCTCTATCATGCAAAAAGGAAGCCATATGTGAACATGGTCCAGAAGCGCCGTCGTGTCCTGTGGGCCAAGGCTCATTTAACCTCAAAACTCATAACCTCGATGTCCAGACGTTTTGAAAAGAAGAGGAGATGCTACACCATGGTAAACCTGCCCCCGTCCCAACTATTTTGAGACCCGTAGCAGGCATCAAATTTGAAATGAGCTCATTTTGTGCATAAAAATGTAAAATTTCTCAGTTCAAACATTTGTTATCTATGTTCTATTGTGAATAAAATATTGGCTCATGTGATTTGAAAGTCTTTTAGTTTTCATTTTATTCAAAATTTAAAAAGTCCCAACATTTCCGGAATTCGAGTTGCAATACAGTTATTTTCCAGATGTTGTTTTAGTACTTTGTTTTACCTTTATGACAATTAAAAGCCAGTCATTTATTTTGGAAACAACATGTTGTCTTCATAATATCACATTTATAGGCTGCTGAATACATGAAAATGTATATCTGCCTGAATATTTTGGGAAGGAGGATCTTGTCTTCACTGTCCAAATACTGGGAATTTTCAGATTAATATTCTGGATAAACAGCTCCATCTGCTGGTTATAAAATGAACACATGAGATTCTTATGTTTTCTCTCATAAACTCATGTAAGTGTGTAAATCTAATGAAGCTTGTGTTAATTACCACCTCACACAAGACTCTAACAGACACCAGTAAATCTGGCTAGTTTAGAGGCTGGTTTTGTGTATCCTGACACATCTTTATACTGTGAAGTGTCCAGTGAGTCTCAGAATAGACTCCATTGATAATTAGCACAGCATCTCATTCACTTTAACTCAAGCAGAAATTACAGCCCCCTCCCAACCCACATCCATGGCAACCACACCACGCCAACAGTTGCATGGCAACCAGACAGAACCGAAGCCTCCAGGCATGAACTATTGTGTGAGGAGAGACAGAGATAAATGGAGAAATGTTTGAGATGATGATGATGTGGGATGAATTCAGTGCTTTGCATTCGTTTCAGCCGGAGCCGGTTTAGTTCAACACATTTATGTCTTCTCATCTTTAAAATGGGAAACATTTTTGTTGTCTTCACATCAAAATGTGATAAAAACAAATAAATGATTAACTTCCACAGCCCAAACCAATAGCTTATTCTGATTTTCATTTCTTTAATTATTTATACAAATAATGCATTACTTTGTTCAATGGAAATCTTTGGAAAAAGATACTAGTGAATATTACAAAAAGAAACTATTATATGTCTATCAATATATAATTGATTATCATATTTATCTTATATCCATATGCTTGCTTTCACCATTTTTCAAAAATATATTGGCTTTTAAATTTTTATAGTGGAATTTATAGAAAAAATACTAGCGAAAACAACAAAATTGCTAATTAGCATGTTGTTACATTTCTATAGTGAAATATATAGAAAAACTACTAGCGAAAAGAAAACAATTGCTAATTAGCATGTTGTTACATTTCTATAATGGAATTTATAGAAAACATTTCTAGCGAAAAGAACAAAATTACTAATTAGCATGTTGTTACATTTCTATAATGAAATTTATAGAAAAAGTTTCTAGCGAAACGAACAAAATTGCTAATTAGCGTATTGTTACATTTCTATAATGAAATTTATAGAAAAAGTTTCTAGCGAAAAGAACAAAATTGCTAATTAGCATGTTGTTACATTTCTATAGTGAAATTTATAGAAAAAGTTTCTAGCGAAACGAACAAAATTGCTAATTAGCTTGTTGTTACATTTCTATAATGAAATTTATAGAAAAAGTTTCTAGCGAAACGAACAAAATTGCTAATTAGCGTATTGTTACATTTCTATAATGAAATTTATAGAAAAAGTTTCTAGCGAAAAGAACAAAATTGCTAATTAGCATGTTGTTACATTTCTATAGTGAAATTTGTTGAAAAAATTACTAGCGAAAAGAACTAAATTGCTAATTAGCATATTGTTACATTTCTATAGTGAAATTTGTTGAAAAAATTACTAGCGAAAAGAACTAAATTGCTAATTAGCATGTTGTTACATTTCTATAGTGAAATTTGTTGAAAAAATTACTAGCGAAAAGAACTAAATTGCTAATTAGCATGTTGTTACATTTCTATAATGGAATTTATAGAAAAAATTACTAGCGAAAATAACAAAATTGCTAATTAGCGTATTGTTACATTTCTATAATGAAATTTATAGAAAAAGTTTCTAGCGAAAAGAACAAAATTGCTAATTAGCATGTTGTTACATTTCTATAATGGAATTTATAGAAAAANAAATGGGAAACATTTTTGTTGTCTTCACATCAAAATGTGATAAAAACAAATAAATGATTAACTTCCACAGCCCAAACCAATAGCTTATTCTGATTTTCATTTCTTTAATTATTTATACAAATAATGCATTACTTTGTTCAATGGAAATCTTTGGAAAAAGATACTAGTGAATATTACAAAAAGAAACTATTATATGTCTATCAATATATAATTGATTATCATATTTATCTTATATCCATATGCTTGCTTTCACCATTTTTCAAAAATATATTGGCTTTTAAATTTTTATAGTGGAATTTATAGAAAAAATACTAGCGAAAACAACAAAATTGCTAATTAGCATGTTACATTTCTATAGTGAAATATATAGAAAAACTACTAGCGAAAAGAACAAAATTGCTAATTAGCATGTTGTTACATTTCTATAGTGAAATTTATAGAAAAAATTACTAGCGAAAATAACAAAATTGCTAATTAGCATGTTGTTACATTTCTATAATGAAATTTATAGAAAAAGTTTCTAGCGAAAATAACAAAATTGCTAATTAGCATGTTGTTACATTTCTATAATGAAATTTATAGAAAGTTTCTAGCGAAAATAACAAAATTGCTAATTAGCATGTTGTTACATTTCTATAATGAAATTTATAGAAAAAGTTTCTAGCGAAAAGAACAAAATTGCTAATTAGCATGTTGTTACATTTCTATAGTGGAATTTATAGAAAAAAATTACTAGCGAAAAGAACAAAATTGCTAATTAGCATGTTGTTACATTTCTATAATGAAATTTCTAGAAAAAGTTTCTAGCGAAAAGAAAAAAATTGCTAATTAGCGTATTGTTACATTTCTATAATGAAATTTATAGAAAAAGTTTCTAGCGAAAAGAACAAAATTGCTAATTAGCATGTTGTTACATTTCTATAGTGAAATATATAGAAAAAATACTAGCGAAAAGAACAAAATTGCTAATTAGCATGTTGTTACATTTCTATAATGGAATTTATAGAAAAAATTACTAGCGAAAATAACAAAATTGCTAATTAGCGTATTGTTACATTTCTATAATGAAATTTATAGAAAAAGTTTCTAGCGAAAAGAATAAAATTGCTAATTAGCATGTTGTTACATTTCTATAATGAAATTTATAGAAAAAGTTTCTAGCGAAAAGAACAAAATTGCTAATTAGCATGTTGTTACAGTTCTATAATGGAATTTATAGAAAAAGTTTCTAGCGAAAAGAACTAAATTGCTGATTAGTGTATTGTTACATTTCTATAATGAAATTTGTAGAAAAATTGACTAGCAAAAATAAAAATGTAAAAATATTATAATTAAAAATGCCAAAATATTACCCAGTATGTTTGATTTCTTTTTTTTTAATGTAGAATATTCTATTTTTAAGGTATTTTTCTATTCTTCTATCTTTTTTCTATCTCTAATAATGTTTACGTCCTCGTATGTATGGTGGACAAACGTTCAGAGAGAAAAATGTAGGAGGAACCAAGAAAACACACTGAAGCATGAATAGACAGTGATTCTCATAAGCTTTTCATAATATCCTCAATAACCCGTCTATCGTTTTTCCATCATGGCAGCTTCAGCACTGCTGGCACACTTATTCACAGCAGACTGACATCATCTGCTCCAGTTTTTCATCCTCGATCAGCAGCTCAATCATCATCGCTCTGTTCTTCTCAGACACTTTTATCTGCTGCATTTTCTCCTCCTCCATGAATTCCAGCATCAGTTTCTTCTCATGTTCCTTCTGTAATGTCCTCATTCTCCTGTTCCTCAAAACTACCACTAGATGGAGTTGTTTACTTGATTCTTTAATGATCTTTTTCATGATTTTTTTTTATGGTAAAGTTCACTCAAAAATGAAAAAATTATTGCATAATTGATTCACCCTCAAGCCATCCTAGATCTATATGGTATTCAGAGCCATGTTATCACATCTGAAACCATCAGTGTAGTTTTTTAAAGGGCCAATAACCTGATTAATGACAGAAGTTCCAGCTGGATAAATGTCTCTTTCTCCTCTTCCCTGTTTGTGTTCCGGAGTCAGTAGGATTGAGTCGATCCTGAGCAGGAACAGCTGATGGCTTTGATTGACAGCACTAGCAGGTGAGGGTTCGAGTTCAGCTGTCCAATAAGCTTCTAAAAGCCCTGCGTCAGGTGGGATGTCTGTGTCAGAGCAGGGCTGTGATTGGCTGCTTTCATTAAATGCGGTGCCAGCTGCTGAGATGGAGCACAATGCAGGGATTGTGCCTGCTTCAGTGGTGGAGCAGCAGCTGCTTCAGACCTGAACATCACTATCACGACGCTGAACCTCCTCTGATTACAGACACGGACCTTCACAGCCTTTCATTTAGATCATCATCACGTCACACTGACTGCAACTAATTACACACGTCTGGCCTTTTATCCAAATATGGAAATCAAGAGCATCTGTCTATAACTGTGAAGTTATAATTATATACACTATACTGTTCAAAAGTTTGAGGTCAGTAAGGTTCAAAATATTACTGTTTTTAATGTCGGCTGTTTTAGATCAATTAAATGGAGCCTTAGTGAACATCAAAAACATCGAGAACATGTTTGAATGAGAGACATCTGCCAGTATTTGACCAGAAAGAATTCCACATCTGACCCATTGTGTCATGATAAGAGATGCCCATCCCGTACACACACACACACACACACACACACACACACACACAATCACTCAGAGGTCACGGCAGCGCAGACAGTTGGCCTCTTGTGAAATTTATAGAAAATTACTAGCGAAACGAACAAAATTGCTGATTATCATTTTGTTACATTTGTATAGTAAAATTTAAATACAAAAAAATTGTGAAACAAACAAAATTGCTAATTAGCGTATTGTTACATTTCTATAATTGAATTTATAAAAAAATATTTTTAGCGAAAAGAACAAAATTGCTGCTTAGCATATTGTTAAATTTCTACAGTGAAATTCATAGAAAAAAATTACTAGTGAAAACAACAAAATTGCTGATTAGTTTGTTGTTACATTTCTATAGTGAAATTTATAGAAACAATTACTAGCGAAGAGAACAAAATTGCTGATTAGTGTGCTGTTACATTTCTATAATGGAATATATAGAACAATTACTAGCGAAGAGAACAAAATTGCTAATTAGCATATTGTTACATTTCTAAAGTGAATTTTATGGGGACAAAATGGCTAGCAAAAAGAACAAAATTGCTAATTAGCATTTTACATTTCTATAGTGAAATTTGTAAAACAATTACTAACAAAATTGCTGATTAGCATATTGTTATATTTCTATAGTGAATTTTATAGAAAAAATGGCTAGCGAAAAGAACACATGCTGATTAGTTTGTTGTTACATTTCTATAGTGAAACTTATAGAAAATTACTAGCGAAGAGAACAAAATTTCTTTTTAACGTATTGTTACATTTCTAAAGTGAAATTTATAGAAAAAATTACAAGCGAAAAGAACACAATTGCTGATTAGCGTATTGTTACATTTCTATAGTGGAATTTATAGAAAAAAATTAGTAGCGAAAAGATCAAAATTGCTGATTAGAGTATTGTTACATTTCTATAGTGGAATTTATAGAAAAAAATTTGTAGCGAAACGATCAAAATTGCTGATTAGAGTATTGTTACATTTCTATAGTGGAATTTATAGAAAAAAATTAGTAGCGAAACGATCAAAATTGCTGATTAGAGTATTGTTACATTTCTATAGAGGAATTTATAGAGAAAAATTAGTAGCGAAACGATCAAAATTGCTGATTAGTGTCACAGATCCCTTGTCTTCCTGAACTCCATTTCCCATGATCCTCTTGTTCTCCTCACCTGCACTCACTTCCCTCGTCATCTCCCTATCATCACCTATCATCTTCACCTGGACTTCCTCGTTTTCACTCCCTATATATATATGGACTCACTCCCTTCACTCCTTGTCTCTTCTTTATGTTGTTTTATGTGTGTATGTTAACTTATGTTTGGATGTTGTCTCTCTTCTCATTATATGAATAAAACCCATTTACTTGTGGAAGTCCGTGAACGCCTCGTCTCTACAACAGCCAAACGTTACAGAAGAACAGACCTAAACTGCTGGATATCCACAAAAGAAGATGGGGATTTTCCTGACTCCCTTGTACCCCGAATCTCTCCGGGCGGACGAAAGGCTATGCCATTTGCGGCAGAGTGGCAGGCCGTTGGAGAGGTATGTGGAGGAGTTTTTGAAGGTATGTTATCTGGTGGGCTGGCCTGACGCCAGTCTTAATGCTGTGTTTCTGATGGGACTGGACAAGGACGTAATTCTTTATAACGAACCAGCCTGTAATTTCTCCTTAGTCGATTCTCTAAATATAATTCTCCTTTTAAATGGTTCTAAGTTTGAAGTAGACAGACTTCTAGAGAACCAGAGTTGTCCTTGTCCAGCCCCATCAGCAGCCTATCGAGCCTCGCCAGCTAAGCATCTTCAGTCTCAGCCGCCGAGCCAACATCTTCAGTCTCAGCCGCCGAGCCAACATCTTCAGTCTCAGCCGCCGAGTCAGCCCCTCCATGCTCCTCCGCCGAGTCAGCCCCTCCATGCTCCTCCGCCGAGTCAGCCCCTCCATGCTCCTCCGCCGAGTCAGCCGCTCCATGCTCCTCCGCCGAGTCAGCCGCTCCATGCTCCTCCGCCGAGTCAGCCGCTCCATGCTCCTCCTAAACCTCCCCAAGTATTTTTTTGGGGTGGGGCAAGTACCCGTGGGTGGGGTAAATGTGGGGGCCACACATGTGGGTAGGGCTCCGCAATGGCCGCCCTCGGACATTGTCCTGCAGTGGCAGCCCACGTCTCCTGACCCGCCGTGGCAGCCCGCTGCTCCTGACCCGCCGTGGCAGCCCGCTGCACCTGACCCGCCGTGGCAGCCCGCTGCACCTGACCCGCCGTGGCAGCCCGCTGCACCTGACCCGCCGTGGCAGCCCGCTGCACCTGACCCGCCGTGGCAGCCCGCTGCACCTGACCCGCCGTGGCAGCCCGCTGCACCTGACCCGCCGTGGCAGCCCAAGGCTCCTGACCCCCCGTGGCTCATGGATCCGCCCTGGAGACCTCCACTCCAGTCCACTCCTCTCCCTGCACCTGCATGAGGTCTCCAGGGCGCCCACCCCCCCTCCCCATTGTTCCATCTACGGCGTGAGGACACGCCTACCGGGAGGGGGGGTAATGTCACAGATCCCTTGTCTTCCTGAACTCCATTTCCCATGATCCTCTTGTTCTCCTCACCTGCACTCACTTCCCTCGTCATCTCCCTATCATCACCTATCATCTTCACCTGGACTTCCTCGTTTTCACTCCCTATATATATGGACTCACTCCCTTCACTCCTTGTCTCTTCTTTATGTTGTTTTATGTGTGTATGTTAACTTATGTTTGGATGTTGTCTCTCTTCTCGTTATATGAATACAACAGCCAAACGTTACAATTAGAGTATTGTTACATTTCAATAGAGGAATTTATAGAAAAAAAATTTAGCAAAAAGAACAAAATTGCTGATTAGCATATTGTTACATTTCCTATAGTGGAATTTATAGAAAAAAATGAGTAGCGAAACGATCAAAATTGATGATTAGCATATTGTTACATTTATATAGTGGAATTTATAGAAAAAGTTTCTAGCGAAAAAAAAAAATTGCTGATTAGCATGTTGTTAAATGTTATAGCGAAATAGCCCGTCCTGTCCCGTACACACACACACACACACACACACACACGGCAGCGCAGACAGTTGGCCTCTTGTTCGCCTCAACTGCTGCAAGAATGCAAGTAAATAACAACTGCAGAAAGAAAGCAACAGATGCTCTGAAGGCTTCAAAACTCACTGAATGACGGACAGGCTGTGAAACGCCCTGTGGAGAGAAAGAAAGTAAAGGCTTTTATGACAGCTATTTAGTGGAGCACGTCCAATCATAAGTGCCATAATTTACTGTTGTATAAATCAATAAAACTTTCAGAATGAAAAAGATAAAGCGATAGAATATGATAAATACTTGCTGATTCTTAAGAGCGGATTCTTTTAATGAATCAACACATTTAGCATCTCAGCTTTAAATAAAGCCACGCCGCGCTCGTTGTGTCCTGTCGTCCATTTTGTAATTCCACAGCATGAAGGTAAATCTTACGGATTTATGAATGAACCGCTCGTTTTAAAACCTTCCCGGTCTACTGACATTTGATAAGACATCTGCTTTAAAACATTACAATGCTCATGATAACTTTGTTAACTCTACAATAAGTAAATCCACCTCACCAGCTAACATTACCGCCAAAACTTAAGTTAAAAGACAACATTCTAAAATGGCTGCGCACTTGTTTCTCAGTAGTTACATATTTCAGACACGTGTATCTGTGAATCTCCACACCCCACAAATAACACANCTTGTTCTCCTCACCTGCACTCACTTCCCTCGTCATCTCCCTATCATCACCTATCATCTTCACCTGGACTTCCTCGTTTTCACTCCCTATATATATATATGGACTCACTCCCTTCACTCCTTGTCTCTTCATGTTGTTTTATGTGTGTATGTTAACTTATGTTTGGATGTTGTCTCTCTTCTCGTTATATGAATAAAACCCATTTACTTGTGGAAGTCCGTGAACGCCTCGTCTCTACAACAGCCAAACGTTACAATTAGAGTATTGTTACATTTCAATAGAGGAATTTATAGAAAAAAATTTTAGCAAAAAGAACAAAATTGCTGATTAGCATATTGTTACATTTCTATAGTGGAATTTATAGAAAAAGTTTCTAGCGAAAAAAAAAATTGCTGATTAGCATGTTGTTAAATGTTATAGCGAAATAGCCCGTCCTGTCCCGTACACACACACACACACACACACACGGCAGCGCAGACAGTTGGCCTCTTGTTCGCCTCAACTGCTGCAAGAATGCAAGTAAATAACAACTGCAGAAAGAAAGCAACAGATGCTCTGAAGGCTTCAAAACTCACTGAATGACGGACAGGCTGTGAAACGCCCTGTGGAGAGAAAGAAAGTAAAGGCTTTTATGACAGCTATTTAGTGGAGCACGTCCAATCATAAGTGCCATAATTTACTGTTGTATAAATCAATAAAACTTTCAGAATGAAAAAGATAAAGCGATAGAATATGATAAATACTTGCTGATTCTTAAGAGCGGATTCTTTTAATGAATCAACACATTTAGCATCTCAGCTTTAAATAAAGCCACGCCGCGCTCGTTGTGTCCTGTCGTCCATTTTGTAATTCCACAGCATGAAGGTAAATCTTACGGATTTATGAATGAACCGCTCGTTTTAAAACCTTCCCGGTCTACTGACATTTGATAAGACATCTGCTTTAAAACATTACAATGCTCATGATAACTTTGTTAACTCTACAATAAGTAAATCCACCTCACCAGCTAACATTACCGCCAAAACTTAAGTTAAAAGACAACATTCTAAAATGGCTGCGCACTTGTTTCTCAGTAGTTACATATTTCAGACACGTGTATCTGTGAATCTCCACACCCCACAAATAACACACAATCCATTGAACAACAACTGGGGGCATCTGTCTGTGGCTGCCGTTACTATGTTGTAATGTTGTTTTCAAGACTTGATAAAATGCTTTTAAATTCGTCATGGCCTCTAGCATACTCATTTTGACATGTGGCTTTAATCCAGTGAATCCCAAACATGTTTTTATATTTCTCAAACTTCTTTGTGATTGTTTCCAGTTTAAAAGTGAATCACTGTGTGGACCATTTTAATAATAGACTTCTAATACAAGTTTAGTGCTGGTGATAGAGAAGTTTGAGGAGACAAGGAAACAGCTTTAATCTATACAACACCAAGACTAATTTGATCATTGCAAAAACAAGTATTCATGATTTAATATATTAATCTAACTTTCCTTAACGAACTTTAGTCAGTCAGACAGAGAGGATTAGACACAACGATGATGTCATAATGCATGATCTAATTCCAAGGCTAGATGATTGGATCATACATTTTCCCTTAATTTAGGGGTAATTAAATGAACAGTACTTCTTTTCTGCACACTGTAATTCAAAAGGGACCGCTGTGACCGACCCCTAATCTTCCTCTGCTAGCCACAGTCCTTTCCTGACAAGTCGCGTTGAATTCTCTCATTTCTTTAAGGAAGTAAATATAGTAAAAAGCTTTACCCCAAGCTTACCTCCCCTTAAGCTACCCATATAATTCATAATAGCTTTTGTTGTTGACATCAAAGATCGTTTATCCAATCAAAGCTGTGTTTGTGCGCTCATTCATGCCACTAATTTTGATACTCTGGGTCCAAAATTAAATGTTGTTTTGAAGCAAAATCACTGATCTAAATCGTATAAAGTCTTAGACAGTGAAAAAAATTAACAGAAATATTTCATGCACTTTTAAATTTGGCTGCAAGTACGATATTGTAAAAGGAGCCATCAGCTGTGTGCGGTTGAATGTGGGATTTAAACATCTGACTTGAGCAACTGGCGCACTGAATTCAGCAGGATAACAAATGCTGAGCCGCGCGTTCTCCAGTTGTCTGGGGTTCACGTCTGTCGCCGTCTGTCTCGAGGCTTCACCCTTACAGCACACACAAACATTTGTCCGTCGCTGTATAAAGAGAAAAGCATTCGCTTTCACAACATTTGCTGCAAACCCGCAGAACACCTTAGGAACCGAATAGCAAGTACAAGCATCACCACGGTGGCAACATAAAAATCTAATTATTTTTGCATGTATGTTTGGTGGCTTTTTATTTTATTAGGGGCACCTATTATAATCATTGCCGTTCTTCTTCTGTTTCCGCTCTGGAAGTCTATAGCAGCCCATAAAACCACTTACGGGAAAGTTATGAAATTTGGCACACTGGTAGAGGACAGTCTGAACTGTCACCATAGCAAATTTGGAGTCTCTAACTCAATCCCTCTAGCGCCACCAGCTGTCCAAAGTTGCACTCACGTTTATGCTAATAACTTTTAAACCGCAAGGGCTAGAAACAAATTCTGATTCCGTGGCTCAAGACAATTCGATTGAACCCTATGATAGCATTTTCCATCCATTTTTCAAAAATGTTTCCACTATTTTGAATTTTCCCAAAAAAAACGTTCTTTTTGAACTCTTCCTAAGCCGTTATGTTTAATGGAATTTCTGGAATTCAAGATGATTTGTCAAACTGTTTTTGACAAACGCGCAAACTCATTTTATGTAGCGCTTGTGAAAATAGTGGTAAGGCATACCCTGCGTTCCATTCGGAAGGGCTCATCCCTGTGCCCTAATCCCTTCAAAGGGTTTACCCTGCGGAGTGAGAGCTTCGAAGAGATGAAGAGTGTAGGGGTCAAAAAAAAAAACGTTTTTTTTGGAACGTACTTCTGCGTCATCTTAATGAGACAATCAAGGAGGATAGATTGTGCAAGCTGCGCCCTTTGTTTAACGTTAGTTTATTTATTTATTTTTGGTTTATCGCACCATAATGTATATTGTGTCTATGTATTTTAAACATTTGAGTGGACTGATAAAGCGAGCTGTAAAGCATTTTTGTTGTCGTTTTTACTATAATAATGTACCAAATCTAGCTCGTATAAATATTGCAGTAATATAGAAAAATACTATACATACATTTCTGTCAGGACCACTATCGTGAAATATGATAGATAATGCATAGAGTTTGTATTGGCGGTATGGTTCTGTTCTGGGCAAGAACTCCCTGCGCATCCATGCAGCCTAGCATGGATAAGCGCAGGGAGAGCAGCAATAAACCCCCTAGGGTAAACAGAACAGGACCAACATATGCAGATATCATTAAATGTCATAATTTAAGGAAGACATATTTTGAGAATTAGTCTGATTAGGGGAATAATAAGGCCAATCCTGGCTGAAGAGAGGAGGAGCTGGGGATGGAGGAGGGTAATTTGCTCCTGAGAATGCAATAGCTGCTGATAATACTGATGAGCATATATATAGATGCCGTGATAGGCGTCGTATTCCTATAGGTAGACGCAAGTCACCTGGGAGTCAGCTGATGCAAGCTTGACTGACGTGACCTGCCAGAACTGACGCTAACGCTAGATTTATAGGTAAAATCGAACTCCGAGCCACTTGTACCCATTCTGTGATGTCAAACAACTTCCCTGTGCAAAGGATCATGGGGGCCCGAAGTGTCCATTAGTCCACAAGTGGCCACTTCAGTTTGGAACGACCCTTCAATATGGCGGCCATGACTGTTTTCACTCCGAAGTGCCCTTCGGAAGGCGATATATCCCGTTTGGAACGCACCGTGTATCTCCTCGAATTTGGTCCATGACATCATAAGCATGACCTGAGGTTACATACTGCATTTCGGCGCAGCGCCACCAACTGGTTTGGAGACATGAAAAAAACATTTTTAAATTCTGAACGGTTTGTCCAAAAATCATAAAAGTGGTCTTGTTAGATTCATGGTGTCAATTTTCCCATGTCGGCCATTTTGTGCATCAGCCATTTTGAATTTTGTAGTAAAATGCTGTGTTTTATGAACACATTAGCGTATCGCTATGAAACTTGGTCTCGAAACCATGCCCTGATGGTACTCAAAAAGTTTCTGGGTAGCGCCACCTTGTGGTCAAAAGTTATAAAGAAATATACAAATATACCTTTGAATAAATTAGTCTATTGTAATGAAGCTGGTCTTGATAGATTCCTAGATGCCGAGAACATTTCATAGTCAGCCAAACTTCCTGTCCACCATTTTGATTTTCTTCAAAAACCTACTTTTTCGATCTCCTCCTAGACCATCTGATTTTCACCAAAATTCAGACCATCTTCAGACCATGCTGGCAAAAAGTTATGGATTTCATGTTGATAGACAAAGCCGTTTCCGTATAATGCAGAAATAAAGTTGAGGCATGATGCCAAAATGACTCCTGAGGCTGCATATTGATACCAAACTTTGCATGTGTCATTGTCATCTCACTCTGACCAAACCACATCAATTTAGGTACAGCGCCACCTACTGGTCAAAAGTGATAAACCATTAAATCATTATTATTGACTGTATTTATGATTTTTCAGTTATTTTGCCTAAAATTATCTTAATAGGTCTTTAATTGCTCGTTGTTGCAGTTGGTCTGATGCTCCCAGCCTTGGTGGCATGACTTACCGTGCCTTCTTTGTGCTTGGCCCCTTAATGGCTGCTCGCAGCTATATTTTTATTTATTTTATTGACCTCCACAACATTAGCACACTGGTGTGATGTTTATGCCCAAACATGAGCTCATCTGTTATCTTTTTATTCTCCTAGATGATGTTTTGGAGGTTCAGACGATGCCTGGAAGAGAATAACAGAGACTTCAGAGACCTGAGAGAGGACAAACACCGTTTGTATGGTTATTTCAAGTCAACTCAAATGTATTTATAGAGCTTTTTTTTCTCAATACACATTGCTTCAAAGCAGCTTTACAGATAATCATGATTACGTCATGTTTATGTTTATAATTTCTTAATATCTTCATACTCACATTTAGCAGATTAGAACTGGACGATAATATAATTTATATTTTGTGACAAAAGCTTAATACTTGATGTTCTGACCCCAGCATAAACTCACTTCATTTTGATACATTTTTCAGAAAACAATACTTCCTATCTTCAGTAATTTTGCTTCTCCAGTAAATGTATCTTGATTTAAGAATGTTTGGATATTTGTACTGGAAACCAAGACAAAAATACTGAGGAAGAACATCATTTTTTGAAGTGTTATCAAACACCTTTGTGCTGTAAAAACACACGGACACAGACTAATAGGGATGTTGAGGATGCTTTTCGCCAAAAGGGCTTTGTACCAATTTGCGTCATCTAGAGAAAGGCAAGAATTCACTCATTACATCAGCAGAAAGTGTCTGATGCGTCTGGCTCTCTGATTAGAGCTAACAGGCTGTAAACATTTCCTGCGATTAAAACGTCATACCTGTTGGGTGAGAAATGGGAGAAATACACACAGGCCTCGTTGAGGTTGCGCTCCGACAGCTGTGCCTGTGTGTTTAACGAAACATCTTTGTGTTTCTAATAAACCTCCAGCCCTCAGCTACATCAGCGCATAATTGAAGGCTGAGGCCACCTGACTGGCCGTGGTGATGACATCATGGGTCAAAGGTCAAACCCTCTATCAAAGTGATTGAAGGGCGTAAAAAGTCCGGAGTACAGTAACTTTGCTTCAACATTACATAGATCACTGCAGAACGTGACTAAATGTTGAATGACCTCATGCTGGTCCATTTCCTCCTTGCTTGATTGCCACCCCAGGCAGACTTTATATTGAGATGAATATAATCTGAGAGGTTTGCTTGGTGGTTACTTCTCTATGGAAGCTTGTTTCCGCCACAGAATAAAAAATGCAAAAGATATTTGTGACTTTTTATCTCAGAATTGCGAGATATAAAGTCAGAATTGCGAGATATAAAGTCAGAATTATGAGTTATAAAGTCAGAATTGCGATTTATAAAGTCAGAATTACGAGTTATAAAGTCAGATTTGCGAGATATAAAGTCAGAATTGCGAGATATAAAGTCAGAATTGCGAGATATAAAGTCAGAATTATGAGTTATAAAGTCAGAATTGCGATTTATAAAGTCACAATTACGAGTTATAAAGTCAGAATTGCGAGATATAAAGTCAGAATTGCGAGATATAAAGTCAGATTTGCGAGATATAAAGTCAGAATTGCGAGATATAAAGTCAGAATTATGAGTTATAAAGTCAGAATTGCGATTTATAAAGTCAGAATTGCAATTTATAAAGTCGGAATTGCTATTTATAAAGTCAGAATTGTGAGATATAAAGTCAGAATTACTAGTTATAAAGTCAGAAAAGCAAGTTATAAAGTCAGAATTGCGATTTATAAAGTCAGAATTGCGATTTATAAAGTCAGAATTGTGAGTTATAAAGTCAGAATTACTAGTTATAAAGTCAGAATGGCAAGTTATAAAGTCAGAATTGCAAGTTATAAAGTCAGAATTGCGATTTATAAAGTCAGAATGGCAAGTTATAAAGTCAGAAAAGCAAGTTATAAAGTCAGAATTGCGATTTATAAAGTCAGAATTGCGATTTATAAAGTCAGAATTGTGAGATATAAAGTCAGAATTACTAGTTATAAAGTCAGAAAAGCAAGTTATAAAGTCAGAATTGCGATTTATAAAGTCAGAATT